>JANIJG010010433.1:57488-70699 GCA_024611175.1 Megaceryle torquata
CAGTGCATTTGGGAAAAGTCTGGCAACTAACGCATAAAGCCTTTGTTCAAAGGACATTGACTCAGAGCAGCTCAAGCAGCTTGTAGGGCAATGCTTTCTAGAGTATACAAACACAACAAAGTCTGGAAAAAAGGAAGACTAGCAAAACTAATTACATAGGTGTGGTTAGAGGTATCCTGCCACGCAGCAAAAAATATTATGCTAAGCCACTTATAGGAAGCCACTAGTCTAGACCTTTGGCAGGAGGGAAACGCAGCTAGCAGATATGATTACTAATGAAGTTTTAGTTCTGTTGTACATAAATAAAAGAGATAAAGTATATCAATAACATATATTGCAAATATGTTTGTATGTTTTGCTATGGATATGGTCATTCTTCCTTTCCTAACTTTCTGAATATTGTAAACTATTAGTTTACACGTCTCTCAGAAGATCACACATGTCTTTATGCAAAATGTCCACTTTATTGGCCTTTACTTACACAGTATATGGGATAAAAGGCTTGGTACTTGAGGTAGGTTGTAAAGAATTCATGAGGATGAGACCAAACTTGGTACACAAATAAGAATGTAAGAATTGCAAGATTGGCCAGACCAAAGATTCCACTATCCCAATACCCTGCCTTCGAGATGATCTAAGAGAATGACCAAGAAAGAATACAACAGGGCAAGCATAAAATGGCAATTACCCCAATTATCTCCAAACTTCAACTATTTTCAGCTCAGATATTTTGAGACAGATGTGCTTCTGGGTGTTTAGTAACTCTCAATGGATTTTTATTCTGGGACCCTGCCTAGCCAACATTTCAATCTATGCATATGTCCAGATTCCATAAAGTGATTTGCCAAGGGGTTTCAAAATCAGCTAACTCTTGCATAAAAAAAAAAACACCTCTCCTTGTTTTGAGCCTTTCTTCTGTAAAGTTTACAGGCAGCCTCTATTTCTTCTACTGGAAAACACAATGTATGACTGCTCCTTATTTATACCTTCCATACAATCTGTAACTTCGCAGATCACTGTAATATCCTTCCAAATTTGTTTTCCAAAATACAACTCATCCAAGTAAGAGAGTTCTCAACTCAGGCATTCCTTGTAAAGGAAGTTCCATTTTTTTCTGATCAACCTTGCTTTCCCAATTCTCCTAAAACCTCTTAAGGAATTAAGAATGACAGAAGCTATTCAAGATGAAAGCATATCATGTCCAGCTTTCTCAATCACATAATAAAGTTCTTTATTCTTTTCCCAATAATTTTTAATACTTAATGTGCTGGATTCACAATGCATATTTCAAATGAATTCCAAATATTTTCAGTAGAATCATAATATTATCAGATAATAGAATCAAAAGACAAAAGACCAGTAGTGATTTTTTCTGATGTTTCTGGTTCATATTTTCATAAAATTTCTGAGAAAAGAACTGAAACTCAAGCAAGTACTGTTACAACTTATGTTTTCTGAACATGATGAGAACACTATGCCCTATGCTTAGTCCCACTTAAACATTCATGAACTATTTGAGTAATCACAGAGTTCTACTTAGAGAGATAAATTTCAGTATTTTAATATTGTAACTAAAAGCTTCTTCAGACAATGGAATAAAATTAATTTGCTGATTTCTTTTTAAGGTCAAAAAGAAAGACAATCATTCCATTTGAATTATTTTTAACCCAACCTAGTAGCAAAAGGAATTTTTGTTTCAACAGCAAGCTTAAACCCATCTGTTTTACAAGTGTAGTGTTTCTTTGTATAAACCTGTGTTACAAAAAATTACAAAAAAATATATTTCTCCTCTGAAAAATGACAGCAATTAATTTGATTGCCAGTGTTTAAAGAACAATATAAAAACAGTCAAGTGCTGGACATCTGTGGTAGTTCTCCCATCAGTTCCATCAAACAGACTGTTGCTGTGTTCTACACCTAACAAATACTGAAGGTAATGAATTTTGTAGACTGCCTGTGAACAGAGAGGAAGAGAAATGCACAGAGTGACAGAAGTGAACAGCAGCTGAAGCCATTAAAAGTTAACAGGGAATTAAGTCTACAAGAAAAATAACATGACCGAGATCTTGTGCAAGTTCATGAGAGTGCATCTACCCAAAGGTCCTAGGTCCTGTCAAATTAAGACTGAAAGGAATCTAATTTAGTTTCCTTTTGTTTAAAATGTGCTAGCAAATGGAATACTGATCTCTGAACTCTGTATCAAAAAGTGGAACTGATGCAACCAATCCAGAACTGCATGTAAACCTGTTTTATCTTCTTGTGTATACAGTACACAGCAGGAAGAAATATTTCCTCTAATCAAGACACAGAAAGTCTGTATGACTTAGTCATTATTATTTTCTGTCTACCTTATTTTAAATAAATAATTTTTTTGACAGCAACTAACTGTTGTGAATAAATAGCTGACTACCATGAGAACAGTAACTTACTTTACAACAGAAACTCTTCACAAACCACATTACTCTTGTATACAAGTTGGGATTAGTCAACTGTCTATTCAGATGATCCACACACACGGAGACGTAGTTCCCCAGACCTTAAAGAATGTTAAGAGTGAAGCAGGTGCAATTTATGTTAGTTCTTCTGCCAATAATCACAGAAGACTCAGAACTAGCTGAGAAAATAAACAGGCTGCAGCAACAGTCATCTGTCTTGCAAATGGATGGACCTGTCAGGTTCCTTTACCTGTCTATGAATTTTTTAAACTAAGCTATTAATTCCATATTAAAAATATCTGATTGCCAAAAAGCAATTCCTCACCGATTCCTTAGTTTTAACCTTCCATACATTATTCAAGTCTTAATTTTGTAAGCTAGGCTTGAAGTAGGACAATAAATTAATCTTATTATTATTATTAAGCTTACTAAGCATTTAGCCCATTGGTTTTTTTTAAGCATGTGCAGTTGTACTTCTGAAACTAGTTATTTCCTCTACAAATGTTATGAAATAATAATTCCATTATTTTTTAAATCAATCGTGTAGTCCACTGTATTAAAAATTACATGAACTTATGCTTTTTATTTTTACCACATACTAAGTAATCACATGAGACTATTAAAATAATTATTCCCCTAAGTATTATAAAATTCTAAATGCTGAACAGAAATTTTGACTGGCTATAAGGAGAACATTTTTTCCCCAATGAAGGCAGTTGAGCAGTAAAGGGAGTTGTCTAAATAGGTTTTGCAAGACTTGACTGCATAATCCTTGTGCAGCCTGGTTTGAGTTCATAGCTCTCCATGCTTAGAAGAGGGCATTGGACTGAAGACCTCTACAGATCTCTTCCAAATGGAATTCCATGGATTCTAATTAGTTATCTGAAAATCTTCAAAATGTTTATTTAGTAATAATGGAATAATAAAAATGACATTTTAATACAACCCTTCAGAATATTAATTGAAAATGAAAGTAAATTACATACTCAAAATTGAAACTTCATCAGAGCTAATCATAGTTATTTTAGTCTAAATACAGAAAACAGGGAAAAAAAGGTCTCCCTCACCATTCCACTCCAAGTTGGAACACTCCTACATCTTACTGACATCTCCAAATGAAACTTCTTGAACCACATTCCCCAGTTGGTTGACTCTTGAGTTTTATGCACCTGACATTATCCTGTAAAACACATTCTCTGCTGCAATACCAACACAACTGCCTAAAACACCAGCTGTTAGAAATCCAAGAAGTTTAAGCTGAAAGAAAAAGCAGTATGCCTTATTTTTCCAGGTCAGTAAATTTTGGCAATTAATGTAGTTAAACCATTATAAACAAATGTAAGCAAGTACCGTAAGATCTGCCAAAAAAAAGTTAACCTCCATTAAAGCATTTCTCTCCACTGTGGCTGAAAAAATTAGGGAGAATTCAATTGCTTTAAAGCCACAAAAATTATATTACTTCAATCCATGTGAAGTTGGTGAATCAAAACACTTAACTTCCACTCAAATTATACATAAATAAGTATCAATATAGAAGTTTAATAAAGTAAGAATGCTTAGAAAGAGGCTGGATAACATGCTGAGAATACCAGTATTTTAATTTTTTCTTAGTGTAATAATTACAGTTAGTTTGTTCAGTTTCAGTTTCTTTAGTGTTTCTATTAATATTATGTGGCTTTATACAACTAATTTACAAACACAAATTCTTTAGTCAAATTCCACTTTTGCTTGCAAGAACTTGTAAAAGCCTAAAGCAAAGAGTCTGAAGTAAGAAAGGTATTTTTTTATCAGTTAAAAATATAAAAGTGTTAAGAATAATAAGTGTTTTTAAGTTTTAAGGCTACTTAAGATAATGTGCAGAAGTCAAGTTGCCTTCTAGTAATGCGGGAAAGATATGCCAAATTCAGCAGTGCAGAGATTACAAAGAAAAGAGCCATGCATTTCAGGGAAGTTACTACCCCTAGCATGGCACCATACTATTTAGAATACCACTTTTCAAAAGGGTGACCATACAGGAATGAAGTTTTTTGGATTGCCAAACAATCTATTTAAACGTAACCAAAAACAGAATTGCAAAAGATCACAGTCCTCTTGACCAATTGCATCTTCTCTTACTACTGCAATTATTTGCTGCTAATTTAGTTAACCCATAAATATTTAACAATTTTAGCCAAAATATGACTTAAATGGAATAGCTTCAAAACCAATAGAACCCATAAACACTTCATGGCTTAATAGACTGCATTTCACACATCTGAAAAACTCCTTGGTTTTGCTAGTATTTGAACTAAAATTCCTTGTTCTTTAAGTGTTTCCAAACATATTGTTTAGAATTGCATAATGTATCTCACTCCACTTTGGCAGGTGGTTGAAAATGCTCATAGGACAGACTTTTCTTCTGAAATAAACTGGACAATGAATATTTGTCAGCATTACTTATGACCCTGAAATTTTTAAGCAGGACTAACAGTCTTAAAATTACAATATAAGCAAATGCCTTTCATTACAGCTAAATTAATGTGCAAACTAGGGAACTGCCTGTACCTCTTCCTCATTATTTAGCCAATCACTTAGTACTCCCTTTTTCAAGCTGCAAAGAGTAATAAATGAGAGATTTGCTATCAGTCTGGCTGAAGCAGTATGAAGGCCATCCATATGCAACCTCAGTGCTATCCAAAGAGCCATCTTAAAAGGTCTGGAAAAGAATCATGCTCATCTGGAAGCTGAATGTGATCAGCTCTATAAAACACCAAGTTCCTCAATTTTCAGAACACAATGAACAAAATGATCAGAAATAACTAAAATAATTATAATATTATCTTTAATAATGAAAACCTGATGCCCTAACATAGTAATGCAAATATTTACAACAGAGATTTGACTCAAACAGCAGCACTGGATAGTCATGAAGTATCAACCCTTCAGCAACTCAGTATGAAACTTATTCTAAGATCAAGACTTGTAAGTGGACATATGGGAAAGAAATAATTAATTTTGGCAGTTTCCATCCTAGTTTTCACATTAAAGCATCTTCCCCTTCAAGATCCTAACTGTAACTCTGAGCTTACTGACAATGTAAGACTAACTGACTCAGCTTAATATGTGACAAAACAGGACTAACCTAACTCATAGTGTCTTGATGGTATTTTGTAGTAAGTTGCCATATGTCTAAATAATTGCATAGCATTACATTTCCCTGGCATCAGTGTTACTTTATGTAGGCCTTATATAGATCAACATGCTCTTAGAATGCCAGAACAAATCAATTGTATTTAATTTAAGAGCTACATTTCAACTTTGGAAAGAGCCTAAATAATAATATGAAAAAACATTCTTTAGTTATATGATCCAAGTATTATGCCTTCTCCACAAACTAAGGTTATGATTTGACACTCCAGTTAGTCTTATACAGAATCAAAAGCCATTACTAAAGAGAACTCTTAAGTTTCATCATTCTTCAGTGAGTAACTAGTAAGGCTGCACGAATTCCAGACTATGAAGATTACATCTCACTATGAAACCAGAACATCTTACTGCCAACGTTTTAGAATTTTTTTAAAATGAAAACAGATCAGAAGTTCTCAATTTTTTGCAAATGGCTTTTAGACTTTTTGATTTTACTTCTCTTGTCAGAATTTAACAGGGGAAAAAAAGCAAAGTAATGTTTGATTTCAAACAATGCAAATTTGCAGGTTTTCTACTTTCTACATTTTTTTTTTTTATCTATACTTAATTGAAGCTGTTGTTCATAAGAACTAATCATAACTTAGTTTTATGGGGGTAAAAAAAGTCTCCCCATTAATCCACAGACCAGGTTCCATACCTGTAATGCTAGACCATGTGTTTTTGTAACACCCCTCCAAAACTGATATAAGACTCAGGTATCAAAGACCATTAATATGTTTATGCAGTCTGATTGTTAAAAACAATGCCAGTCACGGTAATATGGTTATGTGTCTTCTACCCAAAGAAAGACTAATAGTAAAGCTCAAGTCACCCATGAAGAATTGTCTTGATGGTAACTGTTATGAGAGATAATACAAAAGCTTTCAATTCCAAATTATTAAAGAGTCATAATGATTGCTCATTAACTAAATAATATACTGGTAAGTGCACATGTGTGGAAGCAACCTTTTTTTGCAGCATCTAGAACACAGTGTATCTTCCTAGGAAGCTGCATACCAAAAGGACAAAGAATCAGACTACAGAGTAGCAGTAAATCCTCAAAACTGCAAATACTCAGGTAGGTATCCATTCAAAATTATTCTGGGATTAAGCTGTGGGGGCATTTTTCAGAATAATCTGTTGGACCAGTAAGGCAAGTAATTTTGTTTATTTCAAATCACATGAAGATTCCTTAAGATGTTCAGGTGAGAGAAGAAAACAAGCAACTTTCTTCCAGAGGATAAAAAAACCCAAACAACTTAGAAATCTATGAGTGTAGAAATGGAATCTAAAAATTTGGAGAACATTGGAACTTGTGACTGCCAAGGCATTAAAAAAAACAAAGGACACAAAAAAATGATCACCAACCCTGAAGGTATCAAAGGCTATGGTCTAATGGATAGATGAATGTTAAGATGAAGGTTGGACTCCATGATCCTAGAGGTCCTTTCCAACCCTGATTCTAATGATTCTATGAATAACTGATGGCATTTACTAAACCAGCTACAGGTTGCTGGTTGAGAATATATCACAGGTACGAGGACTAAGATGCCACAAAACATCAAAGGAACACACCTCAGTTGCAAATTGGATTCTGTTTGGGAGGCTGAGGAGGATTATCTTTTCATTCTGTAAGATCCCAAGGAAAAGAAAAAACTCACTTTTATGCTTGAAGAGTAAAACAAAATACAGGATAAATAGCGTAAGATGCCTGGTCAGCATAACCCAGAATTATTTTCTGCCTTGAGGAAGGTCTCACTGAACACTATAAAAAGCTTAAGATGGACTTCCCCGTTTTTTCTGTTTTCTCACAAAAATAAGAAATCAATACTTAGGATGTGGCCAATAATGCTACTTCAGATCTGTATCATAAAATGGAATGAGCTGCATTACAAAGGCAGATTTCAAAACTTTGTTCTTATTTCTATTTCTAACTAGCTAAACTCTCTTTACTGTGGAAACTAGAGAATAAAGATGGTGTGGGTATTGTTTTTCAATGAACAGGCTGAACAAAACTGAAAAAAACAGGATTACCCTAATCTCCTATATAATAGTCTAAAAGAAAAAACAAGTGTACTAATCTGCGGATCATGTAAGAGTTTGGCATCTCTGAGATAAGTAGTAAGAATGAAAGAGACAGTGAATCCAACTTCCCTTGCTGCTATGGCTTCAGGGCACACAGGCATCCACAGCATGGATAATTTATAAGACTGTAACTTTAAACCACCTAAACGTGTTGGCAATCAAATTCAATTTTCAAATTAATTTAAATAACACAAAGATGCATAGCATGTATTTAAAGGCTGTACTTCACAGTTAAAGACAGTTTTACAGTTACTGGTGATTTGTGGTTTTGTTTGTAGCAGCAGAATCTTTAAGAAGCCATGGCAAGAGAACCTATTCTGATACTATCAATGTAGAGTATGAGCACAATTGCACACCTCAAAGTCTAACAAACTATACTGAAAGGTAATCAACTGATAAGTTTTACGCAGGGAATTTTTCATCTTATGAAAACAAGTCTACTGAATTCATAAAAACTAGTCATAGGAGTAAAGATCTGACAATGAAGCCCTGTTGGGTGCAAGTTGGGGAGTGCAGAGTGGAGAAATATGTAGATGTAACAACTATTTTTACACTAACACACTCAACAGTTTGGAAAAAAACGTCATCCAGCAGCATTAATAACCAAGACTAAGACAAGCAGGAATGTAATAATTAACCATAAATTTTGTCAGACTATGACAACTGATATTCTCAGTTTAATGAGCAGAAGCAGTCAGGATCAATTCTATACTGCATTTGAAAGAGGGAACTTGATGACTACAGATGACCTAGGAACCTTGGTAACTCAGATGGAAGAGTGCCATCTACTGAGTCAATAACTTAATTATAATAAAACCAATAAGTTACATATTTGCTATGAAACAGAAAATTAAGTTTTAAGTGATATCTAAAGTGTTCTACATCCTATTGAAAATCTAAAGCTTTTTTATTTTGAAATGTTACTTCAATTTATATGATAGTAATTCTACACAGACAGGCTAGTGTTTTAAACAAATTAATACTTACACCTAAAATATTTCTGAAAGGCTTCTCATGCCTCTATTTCTAAAAAATGTGAGAGTTTTAGTTTCCAAAGGGAAGATGTCACTTTCTGAATATTATGCCACTTTAAAATCCTTCCCGTTGGGACACAGAAACATGAAGATGATCAGAATTACATATCAAATAACATCTGGAAAAGTAGGCTTTTTTTTTTAAAGACTCTGTTACCTGGGTTGATCTATGTTGGTATGTTGGATGACAAAACATCAAAAGAAAATTTTAACCAGTTACAGAAGTTATTATTAATTTCTTTGACCTCCGAGTTAACAAACCTGTTGGTATTCAAATCCGCAACATATGAAGGTATAGCTCTGCAGAAAAATTAACTACTCTGCAAGTGTGTACAGAAGTCAAAGAAAAGTATGTGACCTTTAAGTGTGCTGTCTCACGCTTTGCCAAATATACAAGAACAATTATTTATCCATAGATTCCAAATTCTTAAAGTGTAGAATGCATGTGATTGATTCTGGATGTTTGTGAACCCATTCCTGCTGTCCCCTTTACACATCTGCACAGTTTTCAACATACACCTGAAATCTACTCCATGAAAATTATTAGAAATGGAACATAACCTTCACTGCCAATATCTCTTTGAAATGAATGGGTGTATCTTAAAAGTTTGTTTAAATTTACTCGCAGAAATTGCCTTGTCTTTAAAAAAAATGCTTGTTAATAGACAAATGCTATGTCAGTAAAGAAATTAATTAAACAAAAAAAATTCTACCATATAAGCTCTAAAAAAACCCCAAACAACTAGTACCTCTTCCTCTGTGATGTTTGTAAAAGTAGTATTTACATGGAGTGAATTAATACTATGGCTCCTATTCAGAAACATTTATAGAAAATATACAGAAAATATGATTTTGTCACTAAGCACTCTAAGCTGCTACACCACACCAAAATCAAACTTTTATTTCTACACAATACTCATCAGTGTACAAGCAACACAGGGGAAAAAAAATACAGAGTGGGGTAGAAACTCAGCCGTAATTGACATTGTTTAAGCTTCCAGACATTATAAAATAGTTCTTTCATATGGACAGTCCCTCCTTGTAGACAGTTTGCCTTCCACAAATAACTCACACTGATTGGAAGACCTAAGCAATAAGCTGGGCATGGAGCTTACATAGCAGTATCTCTAATATCACTTAATTGCTTACCACAACCTTCTGTCAGATTTGACAAATACTGCATATTTGACAGAATCACAATTTTACTTTTTATTTGCCAGTCGTGTTTTTGAGAATAAGGAAGTCTTAAAACAAAAAACCTTCTACGCTGGCAATTTAAAAAGCAGAAATATGCTTCAGTAGTGCTTATCCCTAAGCAGCTTTCATCAAATTCAATGGAGATGGAATAGCTGGAAGATTTTACAAAAGAGCATGGTGTAGAGATCCTTTATTTCTAAAAGCTAGGCTAAGAAATTTTCACATATTTACTACAAATATAGCATAATGAAAACAACAGGAAACTGCTTTGCTGGAACCCCTGCAGAACTTAAAAGCTGTGTGAAGATTATTACAGTACTTGCATAGCATTCCCTTTCCAGTCCTCCGGTTCTCATTACATTTTTCAACTAAACAGGTCAGATTCACTTTTCTTGTACTGTCTTAGAGTGAAAACACACTAAAACTCATACAGACTACAGTTTACTCAAGAATAATCAACAACAGTTTTATGATGGCTACTAAAAAAAAAAAGGCTAAAAGAATAATTAACTTTGTTTCCAAGGATTTAATCTGTGGAAAGCAAAACTTAAGAAACATCTGACCTTATTTCTAAAGTCTTCTCCAAAAATCTGTATTTGAAAACATGAAGCAATCATGAGCTGGCAATCTTGGATGTGACCTCACATGTAAAATGAAATTACTTGGTAACAATCTGGGAAAAATAGATGTGTGGAATAGGAGACTATCAGGATTTTGTTTTTAGAGAAACTATAAAAGTATGTCACATATAGTGTTGAGGGAGTCTATACTACTGGAAAACAAGAGTTTCTTAAGCTTGGTTTCAGCATATAAAACTGACTTAATTCATAAGAACAATACATGCTGCAACAGTCGAAAAAAAGAGGAAGAGATTTCGGTGGATTGCATAAATGAAGTTAGTTGTTAGCAGAGTAAACTCTTCAACATACACTGTCCAAATGAACATTTTCATAAAACTCATAAAACCAATATTATTATGGACTTCTTTTGGGCCATAGTATTGACAGACAACCACTCTCTCTTCCTGCTCTGTGCTGACATGGTTTGATTTCCACCCCTCCCCACAGACACACATGTTCATACTCATACTCACCTATAACATCTTCTCTCATCTTCAAAACTCACATTCTGTAGAGACCAAGAAAGCAGAAAGGAGGATTGGAAAGAATTGTGCATCAAGGTACATTTTGATGCACAGTAGATACCAGTAGTTATTTTGCTTCACTGCTGACAATACAAGTCATCCATGTTATGGAAGACTTTATTGTAGTATTGAAGTTGCTGGAGACTATTCCTGGAGTACAGGGCAATAGTGACTATGTGTCTGTATTCATGGCTGCATCCATCACAACCATTCTCAAGTAATAATCTAGTGCTCACAATGAATGCTGATGCCCCATCTCAGATGTCAGGCATGGATATAAATATTTTTCAACAAAACTACCACAGCAACTGTGGTAGAGGGCTCTGAAGACTAAGGCAGGGCCTTCCTACGCTGGCCATTATCCTTTTAGTAATTTTTACTAAACTGCTTATACTTCAAATTTTTCAGCTACAATGGCAAGCAGCAGTGAAGTTGTTTGTTTTTAATAAGAAGTTTATGCAAGTGAAATTCTTTACACGTACTAAGTGAAAGAGGTCATAACAAATAGTGAGGCCAGGAGAAAGAAGATTTGGCATACTGCAAGAAAATGGTGTGTTCCAACCTAGTGCAATTGAGGAGAAATTCCTCTTTATGAATGGGGAGGTCTTGGACATACTATACAGATACACCAAAGGCAAAAAGTCTAGAACTGGAATGCTTAATGTACCTAAATGTTATGTAAACATGCACAGGAAAGAATAATTAGTGAGGCCTGTCACTTCCAAATTATATTCTTGAGCTGACCACAGCCGATCAAGTATTATTCTCTGATAATAATTAAATAAGAAAAAGGCAGATTTGTTTGAAAGGTTGACAGAAGCACCACACTCTTTTTACAATAAACACAGCTCCTTAAAAATATACTATACAACTCCAAACAATTCCATTTCCTGGGTTAAGAACTGCAAGCTTAAAAAAAAATAATAATAATTAATTCTCCATCTTAAAATCCAAAATCCTTTTCCTCAGGATTCAAAGAAGACTTGGATTAATATGACTTGGAGCTTTCTATGTTCACAGCGTAAAAATCAGTAAGAAACTATAACAGTTCTGGCCCAGAGAAACAGAACTGAAAGAAACTTAAAACATTTTAAAATACTGTATTAATATAATATTCAACAGGACAGCAGAATTGAATGTATATCAGACAAATGATTTAGGATCAAGCATTCTCCTCACCCCATAGTTCAAGCCTACATACTTAGCAGTCAAGAAAGAAACATACATAAATACAGCATCTGATCCTGTGCACCATAATTTAAATAAGCATTTCTACTCAAGGTTTCAATCTCATTTTCCTCCTGATTTTTCAGACTTACACCAGCCTTCAATGTATGAGACAGTCATGGTCTTTGCTCTCATATCTTTATAATCCCCTTCCCTCCAAATATTACACTAAACTGCTACTTCATGTATGCAAGGGTCTTTGATATTGTGATACCAGACATAAAATGATTTCTTCATTATATACTCTCTTCCTTAATTTGCATCCAGGTTTTAACCTTGCACCTTACAAAGTACTTTATCTACAAAATTCACAGCATTTCATACAATGGAAACGCTTAATTCCAGAAATTAAGTACTTTTTTTGTGAGCTAGAAGAAACTACACACTCTCACAGTAATGCTAAAAAGATAGCTTGATGAAATACTTAATCTCAAACCTATTATTGAAATGTCTTGTCTCATCTCTGAAAAAACACACCGATAAATTCCATCACATGCCTGTCATTTACATGCATCAAATAAATTTGTGTGTGCACAAAATACAAAATTCATACACTTCTATGAAGAAGGTTTACATAATGAGGAATGTACATTCTCTAAGTATGAAAATGTTTTTCCTCTATGCTTCTGAACAGATTTTACAGAACACACATTTTCTAACTACATCAAATCAAAGTAGACCAGCATTTCCAAAGGTGAAGACAGCAAGTCTAGTAACAGAAAGGTTGAAATTCCTTAATTAAATACCCCAGAGGGATGGATTTTTAATATGAAAAATCCTTAACAAGTGGAGCCTAAGTCGCCACTGCCAAATCTTCCAAAAGACTACAGAGTAGCACAAGAACTAAATGCTCAGCCAACGGGCCTTGATGAATGCTTCAGCTTTGTTTGCTTCTTATGTACATTTGAATTAATTTGGAATTAA
>JANIJG010010434.1:0-20484 GCA_024611175.1 Megaceryle torquata
TATATTAATATATTTTCTTTCTATTGCTATTGTTTCATTAAAGGTATTTAATATTCTTTTCCAATCCGTAAGTCTCTCCCCATTATTCCTTTTCTCTTCCCCTTTGGGAAGGGAATGGGGTTAACAGAGAGCATCTGTTATTCTTCTAGTGGCTGGACCAGCCCTAAACCTTGGTATTTTTTTGTGTTGTAGCACCATGGTCATGTTCACTCCCTGTGCCCAGCCCTTGGCTCTGCTCGTGCACTTGGCTTAGATTGACTCTGTACAAAAATTAATTTGGTTTTGGCTTTATTCCTCCAATGGGCCAGGCGAGAGATGGGCAAACCAAACCATTTTGTGTACCTTTTAACTGCTCTTTAATGAATGAATGTACTTTTGCCCATGGAGGAGGAGCGGGGGGGGTGCAGTCAGAGCCAGCAGTGCTCAGACAGATAAGCCTCCTCCCTGCTCATCCATCCTTGCCCTAGGAGAACAGCACCCATCTCATCTTCAGAACATGCCTCCTTTATTTGGCTCCATCTTCTGCTGCGTCTGCAGATGCACTCCTGGTTTTGTTTAACTGCAAGCTTGGCAATAACTGGTGTTTGGAGAAATAACTGAACAAATTTATGGTAGGAAAGGAATCTAGTGAGTGTTATTGAACACATAGATACCAGCTCTGGCTTGGGAAGTCCCTAATGATGAGCTGCTGCAATCTGGTGGGTACAGCTGATGCTGCCTCTTATTCCTGACCCCCACTAAAGGGAGGGCACCAGGGTCCAGGATCTTCTGTTGGACTGGCTACAGCTTTTTCATGTATTTAGCTTAAAACTTCATTCCTTCACATCACATGATTTTCTGAAACTCTCATTTAAAAAGTGAATTAGTTTCTAATTCTCCTGCCAAGAAGAGTTGAGAAATACTACTCCTTAAACTGCAGCAGAGTAAAAAAGAATTCATTATTTAACCTCGTGATTTTTTTTAAGCCAAAATCACAAATTTTGGTGGTGTCCTTCTATGTTTCTTAACCACTTTGCTGCCACAGTGCTGCTGGCAAACCCCTCTTGGCACAGAGCTGTAACCTGTCAGCCAGACCAGCAGGGTCAGGCAGGCATGAAAGCAACCACTGGGGCAATTTCGATATACAAGCAAAGCTGTGAGGGGCCTCCTGTGTTTGGTTTGCATTAGCATTTTTCAGCTTCAGTATCGTTTCTCACAGATGTCAGCATGGAAGTGGTGGCAGCACACTCATCACCTCCAGAAGTTAATGCTCCCTGTGATGCTTTATGGCAGAGTCCTGTGTTCCTGAGGTTATCCAGAGAAAGGAAGATGTGATCCCTGCTCCAGCCTATACCCGTCTGCCCAAAAAAGTGCACGGGGTAGGGAGACACAGGTCCCTGGAGCATGCGGTGGGTGCTGCACAGTCAGGACCCTCCTGCTTTGGCCTTCAGACAGATGGCCCCATTCTCTCTAATCACCCATGGGCTCTGTAAGCTGTTTCTGCAAGCCCCACACCATAGCTGAGTGCCATGGGGAGGGTCTGCTGAGACTGGGGAGTCTCAGCACCCCAGCCTGGGGTGGGAGAAAGCCCTGGAACAGCTGCTGGGGAGCAGTGTAGAAGCTTCACAGCTCCCAGCCTGCTGTGTCAGCAAAACTACCCCTATCTAAGGGCTGTTATCTTCCAACAGTGTAAATATTTTCTAAACAGGCTGGAAGGAGGAGGCCTGACAAATGCAGTTTTGCTGAAAGTTGTTGCTGGGTTGGGAATAGGGGTGGCTGAACACCCCTTATCTGTCCTGGTCGAGGAGCAACACCCAGCAGCATCTTGACCTTCTCCAACAAACCAAAGCATTTTAGTCATCTGCTTTTCAATTCTGCTGTTTGTGCACCTTGCTGTGTTTACTATTCAGTGCTGAGTTTCTTCTCCCTGCTCCATGGGCCAGCAATTAAGAAGACGCTGATGCTGTTGTTGGTGTTGGAACCCAGAGTTTGGGCTCAGAGCATCGTGTCATTGCATGGGGAATGTCAGTGGCACTGTGTGGGAAATAAGACACTGAAAAAAATGCCCCTTGTCACATATTCCCATTTAAAATGCCTACCAAACCCCTAACCTCATGGCAAGAAAGTTATAACAAAAACTGAGACAAATTATGATTAATATTTGCTGTTGTGGGCATGGGGGTTTAACTCTCTTGCCAAGTTAATCTTAATAAAAAATAGATTTGTTAATATTATATTAAAGCATTTCTCTCTTAATTGTTTGTTTAAATCCAGCATGGGTGGACAGCAATGGAAAAAAATCCTTCCCAGCTGGTGGCTCTTTTGTACTTTGTGAGTTTATTAGTGCCCAGAGGGAATCAGAGCTGAAAAAAAAAGCTGCTAAGGGCAATTTCCAGGCTCAGAGGAGTTATGGAACCACCTCCCCTGGAAACAAGCTCCCCAGCCCTCCATGAAGGCTTCATAGGATCCTGATGGAAGAGGGTGTGGGGCATGTTTTAGCCACTTGGCTCCGTTATCCCTGGGCCACTCCTCCCACCTATGGTTTGTGCTCTGCAACAGCATTTCTCTCAAGCAGCAGCTCTCAGGCTCAAACAGCAGCCACAATGCCAAGACAAGGCTGAAAGTGGTTTTATGGCAGCATCCTGCCAAAAATGTATGTGGTGTGGGAATTTAGATATTCATCTATCTGTGGGATAGCTGGGCAGCGATCCCGAGGCTACCAGCAGGACATGCCTGCTGGATTTAGACACTGAGAGAGGATGGTGCATACTCAAGTCCCTGCTGAGCACCATAGCCCTGTGCTGGCCATGGGGCTGGTGCCCACACAGTGCCTCTGTGGGTTACCCTGCCAGGCTGCCTGGGCCAGCTGAGTGAGGACCTGTCATTGCAGGCAGTAACATGCTACTGTCTGAAATGGTTCCCAGACAGCTCTGCCCAAGGGACATGTCTGCTCCAATTGTCTGACATCTTCTTCAACCTTGGGGTCATTCTACAACAAAGAATCACATAATTGTTTTGGTTGGAAGAGACCTTTCAGATCATCCAGTCCAACCATTAACGCAGCACTGCCAGGGCACCCCTAAACCATGTCCGTCAGCACCACATCTCCAGGGCTTTGAAAACCCTCCAGGGATGTGGACTCCACCACAGTCCTGGGCAGCCTGGACCAGGCCTTGAACATTTTGGGGGACAAAATTTTTCCCAGCTGACAGCTTGAAACTCCGTGTCAACAACCCAAGGTCCCTCAGATGCTCCTTCACCAGACTTGTGCTCAAAGACCCTTCCCCAGTTCCATTGCCCTTCTTTGGACATGCTTCAACCTCTCAAAGTTCTTCTTGTAGTGAGGGGCCCAAAACTGAACCCAGGATTCGAGGTGCAGCCTCACCAGTGCTGAGTACAGGGGGACACTCTCTGCCCTAGTCCTTCTGGCCACACTATTACTGATCCAAGCCAGGATGCTGTTGACCTTCTTGGCCACCTGGGCATGCTGATGACTTGTACTCCCTGTTTCTTCTGTTGGCTTTCACAATGCTGTACTGGGTTATGGCTTTTGTGTCTGTGAATCTCCTTATTGGTCAGAGTGGTCCTTGCAAGAGGCATCATCAAAAACAAAGTCTTACTCTGCTCATGGAAATTGCAATCCCTTGCTCATGGGACTAGAATTATGCCAGGACCCATCATCTGACATAGTTCATGGGACAAGGGCTCTACTTTCAATATCATAAATCTAGCTAATTATCTATATTAAATATAGTTGCAGGTGCCCCTGCTCACTGCAGGGGGGATTGGACTAGATGACCTTTAATGGCTCCTTCCAACCCAAACCATTCTATGATTCTACAGTTCTACGATAAATCATATTTTACTACCCTGAGTGGGAGGAGGAAAGGGTCTACAAAGGCAATGGCTGATCACCTTGTTGCCCACCTTCCTGCTGCCATGGGATGCAGGGCACCATGTCTGTGCTTTGGCAGGAAAACTGCTTGCTTCTGTGTGGTCAAAGCACTTCCCAAACTAGTGATTGTGCTGCTGGGAGGGCTGACGGGCTGGGGCTGGTTGGGAACACCCCAGGATATTGCAATGGACTGAGGGGGAAACCCAGTGGGGCATCAAGACATGGGCCAGGTGAGAAGGGATTTGATCCCTCCTGAGATGCCCAACAAGAAGTCTTTGCTTGTTGTTTCTCTTCAAAAGGAAACAAAAATTGTTGCTCATTTTTGTCTGTATTTGGTATAAGCAGCTCACCCACCGCTGAAGCCCATTTCCTGCTGTTGGGTGCATGGAAGCTGTTATTATTTATTTTTACATGGGTGTCTCTGGTTCTAATTACTTTGTCCTGATGTGATGTGACTATGCTGAGTCTACACCCCCTTTAACACCTGACACATACTGGGTCTATTCCGTACATTAGTAGCCCCCAACATTTTTCAGGTTATTTCCTGCTATTATTTACCACTTTATTTCTCATCTTACTACTTCTGGGAATATGATAAAGCCATTTCCTGATGTGGCTACTGGCCAGAAGGACAATCAGACAGAAACCAGAGCTACACAAGGACATTTAGAAGGAACTTTTACCAGTGGTGGTTATAACTGGTGAAATCTTGCAGCATTTATTGTTTTTTCTTTGGTTGGTTGGTTGGTTTTTTACTGGAAATCAGTGAGAGCTTTGCTGCAGTAGGGGTGATCAAAGACGATGGAGCAGAAAAATACAATCTCTGCTTGCACAGAAATAGTCTATGTGGTGCTGCTACTGCTGCTCTGGCAACAGACACAGAGGTATTCTGCTTAGCAATCTGTTTCTTTTTTTTTTATTTGTCAGACATTGAAATATTCCATCTGTAGGAGGTCACTCATAAACTGCTTTTATTTCGGAAGACAGCAGCAAAAACATTTTGAGAGAAGGGCAAGGGAGAAACATTTATTTAAAAATGAAAGGGGGGGAGAATAGATATATCTAATTTTGGCTATATTAATGTTAAAGCCTTGTAAGAGTTACAGTACCATTGCTTGCTCTCCTGCACTCACAGGTGTTGGCCCTGGTTCAGTGCAATCAGTGCTTTCCAAAGATTATTCCACATCCCAAATTAAATTTCTGGCTTGATGAACTGGGGGTCTTGGCGAGGTGGAGGCGAAGCAGTGCTCCCAAGGCTTTAACTCCTGATAGATTTCATGCTTATCCCTTCCAAAAATACCCTGACGATCATCTGAGACCTGAGCACTTTACCGAGGAGCCATGAGGACTGACCTCGGCGGCAGCCCCAGATGCCTGCGAAGTTTTCATGCTGTGGGTGCATTATTTTTCCCAGCAGCAATACTGCCTGAGCCTGTCCCTCCTTTGACAGGGCTTTTCTGGGCTCTTGTCCAGTACTAAATATGGAAAATTCCAAGTTACTCCTGTCCGTTTTCAAGCTGTTTGGGATCTTCTTACCTGCCAAAGAAAGATGAACAAAACTGATTATTTTACAGCAGCTTCTAGTTGGAAAAAAACAATTGTCATGCCAGGTCCCCTAATGAAGTAGTGGCAGTGTAGTGGCTGTGCCCGGCATGACAAAGCTGCCATCTCAGTAAGTCAGACCCCAGCAACGAGCAGAGAAATGCTGACCTCTGGCTTTTACAGAAAGCTCTTTCAATTCTCATCTGGATAACTTCTATTAAATAACTTACGTGAACAATAACTGGCTGTGTTTCCTGTCTGCCACCTGCATTACACCTGGTCTCTTCAGCTGTGAAATACATGAAATTATGAAAAAAAAAATCACTTTTTCTGAAGCTTTGCCTGAGGTTGGATTCTCCGTGTACTCCAACTATTTTCCTCTATGAAATTTTAACAATCGATCATACTGTAACTGCCCCTCTCATTATGTAACACAGATATAGGCACCTCAACTGAGCCCACAAAGCTCCCAACCCCACAGGCTGTGACAGCCCTTGTGCTGCCAAGAGCAGAGCTGGACAGGAGGCTCTGGGCACAGACAGCAGAGCCTGGGCAGCAATGCAGGGATAAAACAGAGAGACCTTATGACCTACCCAGGAGAAGGTCGATGCGAGGTGAGGCTCTTCTCCCATGTAGCAAGCAATAGGACAAGAAGAAATGGCCACAAGTTGCACCAGAGGAAGTTTAGGTTGGATATCAGGAAAAATTTATTCCCAGAATGGGTTATCAAGGCCTGGTCCAGGCTGTCCAGGGCAGTGGTGGAGTCCCCATCCCTGGAGGGGTTTCAAAGTCGTGGAGATGTGGTGCTGAGGGACGTGGTTTAGTGGTGACCTGGTAGCACCGAATTAATGGTTGGCTTGATGATCTGAAAGGTCTCTTCCAGACAGAACAATTCTATGATTCTATGTCCAGCTGTTACCTAATGAGGAAAATTTTCCTACATTTATTAAGCACTCTAGGGCCTCACCTAGTCACCAGAAACTTGAAGTTTTGCGTTTTCAAAGCTCACCACATTGTCAGGCATCAGGGAAATGAATTCCTCAAGTCCATCCTCACCGCAGTGAAGCTCAGCGAGTACTAAAGTCCACACAAGCACTTTGGCAATCTTCCTCCAAACCCAGCTATGAAATAAGTTGCTTTGCCTGAAATTCCAGGCCTTGTTTTCCCATCTTTTGACTAATGACAATCTGTGCCTTCCAGACTGCACAACCACACACAGAGCTGCCGTTCTGCTTTCAGAGGGAGGATAACAAGGCAGCACGATCCTGTTAGCTCCACTTGGGTCGGTGCTTGTTGCATTTAATCAGAACAGTTTTGTTGTGTCAGTCTGCTGTAAACCATGAACTGTCACAGAAAAGCACAGCTCTGAAAACGGGTGGAGATGTGTTTTGAAATGCAAGCAGTCATGTTCTCAGTGCAGTGAGGAAAACAGAGTGGAGGTTTCCCAGTATTTGCAGCTTTACTGTGAAAAACATTTCTTGTTCAACACGGTATGAACTACAAATGATGTAACTGCTTTTTAAATGCATTAACCTTTTGAATTTCCAGAGAAGTAAGAACACAGCCACTTTTAGTTGTTCCTTCAAAACTGCCTGATTTTTCTACAGTAGAAAATGCCAAAGCAGCAGTCTGGTATTACCCCGGGGCAGGGGTGGGCAGGACTTCAGGCGTTCTCAAGTTATATTCACAGAAATACCTAAAGCCTGACACACGAGCTGGGAAAAGATGCTCAACCTTGCAGCCAGTGATGCACGCCACTCCCTTCCTCTTGCTAGCTCTGAAACAGCAATAAGACAAATCACCAAAGCAGAGATCACATAAGCAGATGTTGTTCCACTGCAGTTTCCTCTCATCTCCCCAGGCCACACTTCAGCAACAGCTGCTCCACCACACTGAAAAATTGAGACCCCAGGGCTGCTGACAATGTTCATCTCCCCCCTTCTGTACTTTTTGTTTTGATTCAGGCGGTGCAAGTGGGTGTCACACGACTGTCAACGCATTGCTTTGTGCTTTGGCACTAAATAGTCTGTTTCAGGGTTTGCCAGCAAAAGCCATGCTGAAATAATAAATACAAAAAGATCAGGAAATTAATCACTTCAGCAGGCACGTTTCAGCCTGAACTAGACTTGTTGAAGCACAAAGTTCAGTATCAGAGCCTATAAGCATCCCTGGTTTAATACACAAAAAAAATACAGCATTGCTAACTCCAGGGTTCACCACTGCACTGAAACCAGGGAGCAAATATGCCAGTTAATCACACAGAGTATACTCCAGCTCAACAGAACACAGTACTGCAAAGCATGTACATGTAATAGTTACTGCAACTGCAGGCTCACCATACCACTTCTTTGTAGTGAAAACTAATCAAACTCCTCTTGATGTTACATGAACAAAACCATTAGTTGATAGGATCTGGAGTGATTTGTGTTTCAATAAAGAACTTGCCACTTGCATGAAGAAAAAGACGTATTAAAGAAACAAGCACAGAGGCCAAATTGTGGAACCATAGAAGAGTGATAAAAGTAGAAAAATCTAAGGGTTTAATGGGATTCAGTCACTGTCAAGATTAAAGCACAGCTCATTCCTCCTTTTTAGTTCCTTGAGCCAGACCCTGTCAAGATTTGTCTCTACCTCCTTACTTGTCAATCTAATATAAACCTAGCTAACAAATCTTTTTTATGCTTGGTTTGACTCGTGGTTATACACAGGAACACTACAGCCAATTAATGACCTATGTAAGTCACACAGAACAAAGACATTTCTTTTAAGAATCATGTTTTAACCAATTAAAAGTAAACTTTTAAGTATTCTACGACTAGCTCCACAGAAATTATGTGGTACTTTTGGTCACAAAAAGTTCACACATTATTTACACCAGTATGATTAAACACTGATGGAACTGTCCCACACTGGAACTGGAAAAAGGGCTCTCTTCTGTTTGGACTTCCACTGATGCCATACTGAACAGCTTCGATTTCTACCAATGGAAGGAGAACTGCCCATCCTATGATTCCCTGTGCTCGTTTTTAATTAGAGCTTAAGAAAAAGGCTAGAAAACCAACCATGCTCTGTCAAACAGGGTACGAAATCTTTATTCACCAATAAGTTAAGAGTTGTGATAAATAGGTGTTACAGTCTGTTGTGCACTGTTCTCAGTATAAAGATGAACTTCCATTATTCCTCAGACTCTGACCCTTCTTCGTCTTGACTGATTTGGAAGTAGCGCAGCTCATACGTCTCCTTGTCAGACGCAACGACACGAAGCCAGTCACGCAGGTTGTTCTTCTTCAGGTACTTCTTTGTGAGGTATTTTAGGTACCTGAAAACCAGTAATTACACGTTAGAATGTTTCTCATTTAACAAGCCTTACTGCTGCCTGCACTCCACCCAAGACCTGCCTCCAGCAGAGCAACCACATGCTAATCATATCCAGAAATAATAATAATAGAAGTTGTACATAACACATAATAAAATACTACTTTTCATTCCAGATGCAAAAGAATTTCTTATTTGATGCTTCCTGACTACTTGCCCTGGTTTGGGCTGGACCACAGTTAATTTTCTTCCTAGTAGCTGGTGCAGTGCTGTGATCTGGATTTAGGGGGAGAATAATGTTGATACCACACCGATGGTTTAGTTGTTGCCAAGTACTTACCCAAAGTTACAGATTTTTTGGTTCCCATGCACTGTCAGCAAGGAAGAGCACAAGAAGTTATGGGAGGACACAGCCAGAACAGCTGATCCAAAGTCACCAGATAAATATTCAGGCCGGGTATATAAACTGGGGGAAGTTGGTCAGGAGGGGCTGATTGCTGGTCAGGGACTGGCTGAGCAACTCCACTCTGCATCACTTGTCTGTCTTGGGATTTATTACACTCTCTTTTGTTAGGTTCCTTTCATTGCAATTAGCATCATTATTACTATTGTATTTTACTTTTATTTCAATTATTAAACTGTTCTTATCTCAACCCACAAGCTTTACTTGCTTTTGGTTCTCCTCCTCATCCCACTGGGGAGGTAGAGGAGCGAGCAAGTGGCTGCATGGTGCTTAGTTGCTGACTGGGGCTAAACCACAACAACTACATCACAGTTTAAGGCCTCACTTGACTGATGAGGTTCTTCTGCAAAAACATGTATAGTGTATACATACATTTTAATACCATCCATCAATTAACAAAACGCCCACCCGTGGCGGGAATTCATTATGACCATTTTTTTGTCATTCTTCAACATGCATCTAACAACATACATAAAGCATCTCTGTGTTACTACACTATAAGAGAGAATTAATTTGTAATCAAGTCTTTGAGCTTTCAAAAACAGTTTTTTAAGCATCTAATATCATAAACATGTTCAAATTACACCTGCCACTAATATTTACAAGCACTACAAAAGTCAGAGCAAACACCTTCTCTGCAGGTATCACAATGGCATCACATTCAACCGCCATTCAAAAACTACCATCACAGACACAACAAAAGGAAACTTGTGCCAACCTTTTGGAGAACTGCTTCTCAGACGTCACTGTGATCTTGTTCTTCAGACGTTCAATGTGAACGGTGTTCCCCAAGTTCCCAGTTTTTCCATTGACCTTAACCTTCTCCTTTAGGAACTGTTCCTGTTTCAACATTAACGAAACAGAACACTAGGGAATGGCACCCTAGGTATGAACTAGGGAAGGGACCCTAGCCATGTAGCAGTATTAAAAATCACCGTTTACTTGTGGTCTGATAGTAAATATTTACTATGCAAAAAGATTTTTACAGTGCACAATTAAAAGAAATCACCCCCGTGTACAAGAGAATACAATTTAAAACAGTTCTATTCACAGACAGGTATGAAACACCTTAGCTATGAAAGGCACCTATGCCCAACAAAGTCTCAAAAAGTGCTGATAAAAACCAGCCAACGAAAATGAAAAAAAAAAAAAAAAAACAACCAAACCAACCCAACCCCTAAAGGAAAACAGAGCTGTTCTTAAAAGACAGCGGCTGATTTTACTAATTTCGAATGCAACTTTTCGGCTGTAATTCAGTCGATGCTATACCAAAGCTTTTATTATACTACGCACCAGCTATGAGCAAAACCACAACTTACAAAATTCCCAGAATCAAAAATTCCATCTTCCACAGGATGGGTCAAGTCAAGGCAAAACTTCCAGGTTGACTTTTTAGATTTTCTGTCCTTTTGCTAAAACACCAAAAAACCCCAGCGTTAACAATCCACACCCAAAAAACTTTCATCACGGCGAAGCGGGGAGGGGGGGGAAACGGACAGGCTGCCCCCACGACGGAATGCGGCGGGCACCGGCTTAGGCCGACCCCGCCCGGAGAGCAGGCCTCGCTGCAGCCGGCTGGCCCCGGCCGCCACCCACTTGAGGCCCTGTCCGGGGGAAGGCCGCCGGCTCCCCACCGACCACCCGCTTGGCAGCTCCCCCGGCCGCCGCCTCGCCCAGGACGCCACCCCCCCGTGTACCCCAGCCGGGGCCCCCGTGGGGGAAGGAGGCCGCGGCCCGCGAGCCCCACGCTCACCGGCCCCATCACGCCGCCGCCGCTGCCGCCGCTCCCCAGAAAAGACAGAACACGTCCCCACGCTGCGCTTTTATAGCCCGTCCGGTGACGCCATCACGCACCCGCACGGGGGCGGGGCAAGGCGCCTGCGCCACCCCGGGGCACGCCGGGACGCGAGGGGCCCGCTCGCCCGCCGCCATGTTTTCCCCAAGGCACAGACAGGAGCCACGCGTCTTGAGCATGAAGGAGTCACCTTTTTATTTAGTTTTATTTCTTTTAAAATCTCTGTCGGACAGGAACGCAAGCGTTTCTCGTATAAGTCGCAGGCCGCGCCGCTCTGGCGGTGACGCGTTTCTCCTCCGGGAAGATGAGGGTGGTGGCTGAGGGCTGGGGGCCAACCACCCCCTGGACAACGGGCTGTCCTCAGGGCAACGAGGAAGGCAGGAGCGCGCAGGTCCTTGGCTACTCCACTTAAGCGTTCAAGACTCTCCCGCGGCTGCTGTCATCTTAAACAGCTCCCCCCAGCACTGACAACTTTATGGAGAAAAAAAAAAAACCCTCACATCCATCTTTCCCCCCCTTGTTTGCGTAGTACTGAAAACAATACAGCTCCCAAAACAGGTACAAATTTGAACCACTAGGATTACTGTTTTCTGGTCACACGATTTACAGGGTTTTGGTTTTGCTACGATCAGTCAAAACAGTCATTCCCCATCATCCCTCTGCCCCCCGCCCTTTTGAAAGCTGCACAAACGTGCTTACAACAGAGCGCGCAGAGCAGGGGGTTTCTGCGATACAGCCAAACATAGCAAACATTTCGATTTAAGTTCACAAACCAAGTTACTCTCAGATGCCAAATACCGCGGGGCCCGACTGCAGATGCTGAAGAGACTTCCAACCATCTCTGCGTAGTGTGCTAAACACCACCACACTCCCACCACAACGCCTCCAGGGTCCACGCCTTCGTTAACATTCTCAGTGTTTAAGCGAAATACTTGAAATATCCTTACCAAGGTTTGGGGTTTTTTACTTTTTTTTTTCCCGAAGTTTAGTTCTACTGTAACAAGCTACATTCTAAATTACTCAACCAAATGAAAAAACAAAAACCAACCCAAAACCGAACAAACCAAAAGTGGGATTTATTCAATTCTGAATTCTGAGACTGACCTGCAGTAACCATGAGTGTGAACTGTCAACAAATTTGACTTCCTTACAGATTATGTAAAATTACCTGTATTGTGAAACTACAGACTGTGCACCAGTTCTGGGTACGTTGTGGATTAGAAAAAAACCTTCAACAGGCTTGAAAGTGGTTACTTTAAAACAATGAAATTCAGCTAACTTATTAAAAAAAAACAAAACAGCCCTGAGAACATGGCTCAACTAGCAAGAGCCTAGTTGAAAAACCACCATTATAAGCAAAAATTAGAAGGATCTATTGAAATCTTGAAGTATTATTCGCCAACATTTGGGGCTGGAAACACTGCAGACTTTCCAATGCTGTAAAGTCATAAAAGAAACTCAATGAATTGGAGCCATAAAATTAAAAAAAGTGTTATTTGGAGTGGAAATACTTTTCTTCACCTCCTCATTTTCACAGCCTTTACTCTAAGCAATCTCCATCAGCTACTAGAAGTTTATAGTTGTTGGTTTTGACACAATTTAAGTGTTAAGACAGTACTACAGAACGAGTATATCATATCGGTAAGATCTGTTTTAAAGTAAAGCCATGAAAGGAGACTTTCCTTAAGCATTTGGTTAGGAATCTTAAAAATACACATCTCTACGGACTACTGACCACAAACAAAGGTTGTTGCGAACGATTCTGACAGTAAACTGAAACATCTTACTTTGGAAGAAGAAAGATAAAAAAAGCCTCAAATACATGTTCTAATTTAGAAGCAACTTTTAACCTTACTGAAACTCAGAGATTATGCTTAAGACTCATGCTTGCTTATGTATTATTACCTATGGGAAACTTCATGCATGACGAGCCAATGCTCTGCACTTCCACACTGTTCGAAGTGCTTCACAAAAGACAGCTAAGTATATAAGAACAAACCTAAAATGAAGTACTTAATCATTTAGATCTTGCAGAACTGAAGGTTGCAATAGAAGGACATCCGTATGTCCCAAGGAAGGCTCTTCTGGCAAGCTGGAGGTCCTAATACCTCAGTCTTTACATTGCTGTAGTACCTGAAAACTCCAGTTGGACCAGGACCCCACTTGTAGGAACAGAATAAAAACCAGCCCTCGTCCCAGAGGGCTGACGCTCTTAAGTAAATGCTTAGATTGTGGGCCAGGGGCATCAAATACCTGTCTTCCAACAAGGTTTTAGAGGCCCTGAAAGCAGACTAAAGCACTACCACAACAAGGACAAATCCTCGTCTTGTAGTTTTCAAGCATATTAGACTATCTGTAACGCGGCAGTAGCATTAGAACGTGCGTTAGCTTGACATAGCAACCTGTGACTTCCCATCTGACACCACACAGCTCTGCTTGCTGTCAAGACCACCATCGCTGGCTTCAGTCACCCCCGAAGCCAATAAAGCCTGCTTTCCAGGTCCCAGTTAGATGGAGCAGCAGAGAGGAGCCTAGGGCAGACCAGCTTGAACTACTCGGCACACACCTCAACACTACTCTGAACGAGTTTTGGTCTCTTGCGCCTACAGCCGCTTTTAAAAGCTGCTTTGCCTTTTCAGTCAAGGCGCTGTTGACAGAGTTCACCTGTCATGTGTATTGTGTCAGGCAAGGGTGTGGGGCAGTATCCTGCTTCTGCCAGGTGTCCAGGTAACTCTGCTTTATTACCAGAGTGTGTTTATTGCTGTCTTCACCTTCACTGTGCTGCTCTCCCTGCCATGAGAGGTCTGTGGAAAATGCACAGTGTTGCCATCTACATTAGACCTCCAGGATTTGCTAAGCCCTGCCACAGTAGGTACAAGGGCAGTTTTGCCATAAGCCCTTTGGGGATTAGGGAGTACGTATTAACTAAACTGCAAACATCTTAAGCAGGTAACAGCAGCATGACTCTTGCTGCTGACAAGAGTGCGAGTTGTGCGTCCTGTCCAGGGCAGCCTGCCACGCACTTAGAAAGTTGTCCTCCATTAGCCAACAGCCACTGAAGCTTAAGGCAAGTTCACAAAACAATTTAACTGTGAAGAGAGCTCTGAGCCACAGACTAAGGAAGATTTCCTACTCATGAAGAGTCATCAAGTCTACAAGTTGAATGCCTTAAATGGGAGCAGGCTGGTTATCCTTCTGTAACTATTGCTTCTGTTTGCCTGCTGAGCTACTAAATAATCAGAGGCGTGCACGTCTGTCCCAGCAACTCAGAACCACCCCAGAGAGGCTAGCTTTAGAACTATCTACCGGTTTGTTTCTCCTTAAGCCATAGTTGTTCGGTATTGTCTGTCAAGTCTACGTTTTGAAAATACAATAGTTTTATTTTTTTAAAAAGAATCACATGCACTTAGCTTAGGCTCAATGCTACACTTTGTCCCACTTTTTGAAAAACCTGTGATCCCTGTGCTACAAAAATACGGTCTGAACCTGAAGATTAAAACCTAAAGATGGAAGCACTGCAGCAGATTCCCATGGAGTTTGTCACCCTTTTATAGTTTAAGATAAATACAATAAAAGGAAAGCAACTGAACTGCGGTTTTCTATTTTATTTTTCAAGTCTGACAAAGGCCTCGAGTGAAAGTCTATAGCTTTAACATCCATTCTCACCTTTGTGTCCCCTTGACCTAATGTCTTATCTACCCAATATTCCAACCGCCTGCCTAAACCACAGGTAGGCTTTGACACCATTTTATCGTTACAACAAAGCCAACGAGTTGGCAAAGAAGAATACAGAGGTAATACAGTTAAGTTGCACATGGCCATTGGGGCTCGGTCAAGCCAGCTGGCATTTCTGATCACTTGAGTCTCTTGGTCTAGAAGTTGCGATTGGCACCTACAGTTCTGCAAGAGTCCCAATCCACAAAATACTTAAGGGGTTTTTGTTGTTTAAAAAAAAAAAAAGAGAAAAATGTTACTTTTATTGTCAGTTCTACCTAAACATGTCAAGAAAAATACTATTTGTGCTCTAGGTCACTTTATAATCCTAGATACCTACCAGCTTATCTAAAAGCCCCTGAATACTGTATTTTGTCTGTTCATACAGACAAACACTGTTTTGCTCAAGCAAATAAAAATATATCCACTAGTAACACCTGATTGGTTTCGTAGATCCATAGCTGAAACCCACAGGAATGTTAAAATAGTTACAATTAAGGAATTAAAATCTCAGTGATTTTGAAAACTGCCAGTTAGCCTGCAACATTAATCCAGAATCCAGCACTGCTTTTTAACAATTCAAAAAAGAAATGAGGTTGCTTGTGAAGGCCAGAGCTTTGGTGACAATAAGAACCAAATGTATAGATCTGTGGTTTGTCCAGACCTGAGCAGTTGCCCGAGCCTGGCGATCCTCTTTACTTGCAAGGCTTTATGGCTACAGCACATTCTTCATTCATTGCACTTATGACGGATATCTGGAAGAAAAGACAGATGGGTGAGCTCCAACCCATGCCAGAGGAAGCACTCCTAGAACTTACAGACATTTTAATACCTCCCCATCTCTCTTGAGAAGAGTACAGGTTAGGGGTTGATCTGCTGGAAAGCAGCTCCGTGGAGGAGGACCTTGGCATCCTGGTGGGCACTAAGTTATCATGGGACAGCAATGTGCCCTTGTGGCCAGGAAGGCAAATGGTCTCCTGGAGCGTATTGAGAAGCGTGTGTCCAGCAGGTAAAGGGTGGCTCTCCTTCCCCTCTACTCTGGTCCTAGTGAGACCACACCTGGAGTATTGTGTCCAGTTCAAGACAGACAGGGAAATACTAGAGAGAGTCCAATGGGGGGGGTAGGAGAATGATGAAGGGACTGGAACATCTCTCTTATGAGGAAAGGCTGAGGGACCTGGGGCTGGTGAGCCTGGAGAAGACAGAGAGGGCATCTTATGAATGTTTACAAATATCTGAAGGGTGGGCATCAAGTAGAAGGGGCCAGGCTCTTTTCAGCAGTGTCCTGTGATAGGACGAGGGGCAATGGTCACAAACTGGAACACAGGAATTTCCACCTCAACATGAGGAAAAACTTGTTGCCTGTGAGGGTGCCAGAGCCTGGAACAGGCTGCCCAGAGAGGTTGTGGAGTCTCCTTCTCTAGAGACTTTCAAGACCTGTCTGGATCTGTTCCTGTGTGGCCTGCCCTGGGTTATCCTGCTGTGGCAGGGGGGTTGGACTGGATGATCTCCACAAGTCCCTTCCAACCCCTACCATTCTGTGATTCCATGCAGGGAAGTTGAAGCTGATAAAATTCAGTCAGAAGATTTTCCGCGATATCTGCCCTACCGAGTTGCTCTTCGACTGCCTGCTTGTTGCCATATTGCAGCTTGATGTTCACACCCAGAGGAAGGTGAAGAAGCTACTGCAATAGGGCCACGCTCACAACTGACGTGGCCCAGGACAGTCTACAGCCTGCAGAGCTACTTGCAGACAGGTTTGCCAACATAGCAGATTTAACTACTCGGGCTACATCGCAAAGCTCCACACTTGGTCTCAATTAAAAAAGCCTGAAGGCTCCAGTCCACACCCAGCAGACAGCACTGAGAGGATTTATCTAGACACTGGGAGACACTCATCACCTTACTGTCAACTGAGCCCAGCTTCAGGGGCTGGCCATATTGAGCACTCCAGCACAAAAGTCCTTCCGCACCTCAGAGGACCAATTCCCATCCTTCTAAACCCGCTCTTCATAGAGAGAGTTACAAATAGTCAATACCAGAATAGAACTTCTTCATTGTATAATCATGGGGAATGAACCTTAACTCCTCCTGTCTGCCCTCTATCCTTACCTGCACATCTTCATTGGCATTGAATTTTCCTTCTATTTCTTTGCCCAGATCCCCTTCTGGCAACTTTAGATCCTCACGAACTTCACCACTTTCCGTCAGCAGGGAGAGATACCCATCCTGAATGCCTATCAGCTGCAAAGAGAGGTTCACTTTTAGCAAGTCTAACACCAGTAGTGACTAGCAGGCACTAGCTGAAGGTAAGCAGAAGGAAGTTACATTAATTCATTAGCCCTTTGTTTGTAACAGTTAAGAAGGTAATTTAAGTCAATTTTTAACAACAGTTGAGTGTTAGGGCAACTGTAGCACAGGCTAGTCTGCTATCAAGAACCATCAGAACCCTGCTGGTGGGGCACTGCAAAACCCATCCTTGTGATTTAGAAAAGATTCACTGGATCAGCTTTTTACATCTGTGAATTGGAAACAGCAGCTGGAACGGTGTTTGCTGTACAAATTACACAACTGTTGGACTGTACACTTCTAATGTCTGGACCACTTTTATAATGCTGTTTTCAGCCTAACCAAAAGCCTAAGCTAAGAGGAAAAATTATTCTGACAGAGCAGGTCATGGACCTTGGAGCACCTAACGATAAACCCCAAAAGCTGTCCTAAGTAGTCTGATAAACAGCAATAACTTCAGTAGCAATAAGGACCCACAAACATGAGAGAAAGATCACCAAGATAACATAAAGCATCTCCTGGAAGGTCTGAACCTTACACTCTGAACTTTGACTTTGTCAAACAACTGCAGTTTTCTAACCGATGGGGATGTTTCAGTTCCTGACCAGAACTACTCCCAGACAGCAGGAAGGTAGCTGACAAGTTACCAGTCAGAACATGAACCGTGCTGCTTTTAAGCACTCAATATTCTGATCGCAGAAGGCACTGCAGGAGTTACACAAGCTTGCCAAGTTCCTTCCATACACGTATTTCAGAGCAGGGAATTCAGGAGCACCAAAATTACTTGGTATCAACTAAAGCCAGCTCCCAGGCAAGGAGCAGAAAGCACTATAGCAAGTTACAACTGGCATCAGATGCTGTTTAAAACAGTCTTGTTGATTCATCTACCCTACGTAGGGGTGAAGTCATAAGTGACAATATATGCTTAGATACTAATTTACTTTAAGCAGGATCTTCATTATCCTTTAATCAATAGTAACTCTCAGCAGGGAGAACCCCTCTCCAGATTCTAAAGGATGCCAGTATCACAGATAAAGGAGTGACCTCCCAACATGAGCTAGAAAAACATGGTTCTGAATTATGTCTACTTAGTGTAATTTCTAAAGATACTGCTGCTGTAACTGGAGGTTGTTAGTTGAGTAAGGAGCTCCCCATCACTGAGCTCCAACTGTTTTAACAATTCAGTAAATGTCAGGTCTATACCCGACATAACAATTCAGTGATGTCAGGTCTAGACAGGCAAGTTCCATTAATTCCAAAACCAGTACTTTTATTAATTGAGAGGCAGGTTTGGGATGAAGAGAGTTTACTTGGGGCATTACAAGTATAAAGCCTCTTAATGTGCTGGGAGGACACAGTGACTGTTGACTCACCTGGTAATCATTCCTCTTGATATTTGGAACATCCATGTTATGAGTCGACGGGCAAATATCTTCATATTTTTTACCAGTGAAGATATCAATACCAACCAAGTGGACCTGTAAGAGAAGTAACATCAGTTACTGTTGGTCCTAGGAATCAGATGTCATCAGTATTGCTGGTTCCACACGGTTTTCCAAGAGATCCTGTGCAGTACCAGATTCCATCCAGACCCTTTGCTTGTGGTATGAGAGCAGCCCAAGCACTGAGGGAAAACCTCTCACAGCCTTTCACAGCACGCTACAGAAACACTATGTGGGAATGAAGATCAGCCACTGTTGTCTCCCATATTCTCCTGTAGTTTTACAGCACCAAGCGAGACCTCAGAGTATGTGGTGGTTAAGAAAATGTTTACTTTGAGTTCTAGCTGTTCTGAGAAGCACAAGTGTTGGTGACAGTGTGAAGGTTAAGGGGAAAAGGTGGTCAAGCACAAAGTTTAAAGCAGCTCCCACCTCCCTTTATGTCAGCAGCAGCTGTCCTCTGCAGCTTTTGCTTGGATTACCAGTTCATAGCCTGCTTGTCTCAAGACCTTACACTCTCACAACTGTTTCAGCATTTAAAAAACCTTGATCTGTCTAATAAAACAAGACATTAAAAAACCAAGGGGAAGAAGAAAGGTAAAAACAGGCAAAAGCTTGGTATAGCTTTGACAAAGCCTAAATACCCACCTCCCTGTATCATACAAGGTTGTGGGAACTTAAAGCTCTGTAAGTAGTCTGTGCTTAATCACAGAATCATAGACTGGGTTGGGTTGGGGGGGACCTTTTAAGGCCACCTAGTCCAACCCCCCTGCAGGGAGCAGGGACATCTGCAACTAGAGCGGGTTGCTCAGAGCCCCAGCCAACCTCACCTGGAATGGTTCCAGGGATGGGGAATCGACCACCTCTCTGGGCAACCTGGGCCAGTGTCTCACCACTGCAGTTCTAAAAATGTCTTTCTAAAATGTTTCTAAATATTTGCTTCTAAGTCTCCCCTCTTTTAGCTTTAATCCACCACCCCTTGTCTTGTTGCAACAAACCCTGCTAAAAAAGTTCCCCCCTTCTTTCTTGCAGGCTCCCTTTAAGTACTGAAAGGCCACAAGAAGGCCTCCCCAGAGCCTTCTCTTCTCCAGGCTGAACAACCCCAATTCTCTCGGTCTTTCTTCATAGGAGAGGTGCTCCAGCTTGTAACAGGTCTCTAAATTCCAACATACCCACCATAAAGTGTTGCTGACTGGAGGGGGAGTCTAACCTCGCTCTAAGCTCTGGACAGCTGCACAAACCAACTGCTCAAACAGCAGGACTGGAGCCCCAGTACGTTCCTGCTGGGATGCAGGAGGGGGAAGGTACTCAGCTCTCAGCCCTGAAAAAAGAAAAGCAGGAACAAGAGAAGCCAGCAAAACAGGGCCAGAGCAGGCCCACAGAGGTAATGACTGTCCGCTGAGCTCCTCTAAATTACGCAATAGAACACAGGCACTTCTAGTAAGCGCTCCCCGGTTGAGCGCTGCGATAGTGAAAGTGCTGGCACGGGCAGGCACCGAAGTGCTCTGGTGGGGAGCGACAGCACAACCCAACCACACCCTGGTGATTTCATCAGCCCCCCTTCCGGAATTCACCCTACCCCCACTGCAAAAACCGGTTTTATCACTATCAGCATTAAAACTTTTTAACAAGTTGGGAGAAAAAAAAAAAAAAAAACCCAACCCAAATCCCTGTTCTCAACGTTTTCTGCTACTGGAAGCTCTTGGAATGAAGGGACACACGAGACAGTACTGCGAGAAAAGCAAAGATAGGACACAGAACACTCTGCAAATGGAACGCTACACCCTTCCCTGCCGGCCGCCCGGCGGGGATGCCGCTCCGGGAGCCGCGGGAGCGCCCACTGCGGGGCCAGGCCACAGACTGGGGCTCGCCGAGCCCGCCCGGGGCTGCTCACCTTGGCGTGGCCGTGCTTGCCCGTCTTGGAGGTGGACATCTCAACGATCTTGCAGGGGCGGCCCTTGAGCACCACGAAGCCGTTCTTGCGCAGCGCCGAGCACTGCATGGGGTACGTGGAGGAGGCGCCGGCATCGCCCGTGGTGAAGTCGAGCTCGTC
>JANIJG010010435.1:0-66435 GCA_024611175.1 Megaceryle torquata
AAAATTAATATCACCATAGAATAAGGTGGCAAGTAAGTAATATATTACTTATCAAGGTAGGTCAGCCAGTTGGGAAAGTAATGTAAGACTATTTAAGTGCCTACTTCTGAATTTTTAAGTACTGGGTCAATTTTTTAAAGAAGCTGTAATTCCAGAACATGAGTTTGAATGATAATAAATGTTAAGGGCAGAATCAATCATCTTTCAATAACTGTGCTCATATAAGGATCACTTATTGCTATTAAATGAAATTGACCACATTTGTGTTGAATCTGAAGTATTTACTAGATTTCAAAAATTGTAGTATAATATAGTAACCTGTAAAACTTCATGGTTTGGGGACTTTTATATTTTATATTTTTGTTTTACATTTATATAAATTATCTGTGTGTAAGTTTGCTTTGTGTTTAAAATACAAAATATAATTATTATGAGTATTTGTTAAAGCAGCACATTCCCGTATTCCTTCTTTCCTTCATCTTCACTTTAGAGTCAGAAAATCATGATCTGAATGACATAACTGTTCCAACCTCCATCTTTTCCTTGCCTTGGTGCATCATGAATGCTTTTCATCTCCTGTTGAGCCCAAATGCTTGGCAGACATGAGCTCCTTTAATGCAGAATCAAATTCCTATACCTGAAGGACTGTCTTGTAGGATGCTTTGTAGGTAGCTTGTATTATGATAGTAAGAAAGTTCAGCTTTTTTGTTGTGTCTACCAGTTATATGGATAAACTGTCATTTAATTTTCAGTATGCTGAAAGTAATACTTTAAGGCTGAAAAGACAATAGTGAAATATTTCAAAAACTTGATCCTTTGTTCTTATTCACAATAAATTGACAACAGTGAAAAAAATCAGAGGCTGTGTTGGATTTATGACCTAAGACTGTCCATGCTTAAAGAAGGTAAAGAGGGATGAGTTTTCTGAGCAGCATCTTTGCAAAACTTTATTTTCTTGACATAACATTAAATAGTAAGGAAAAAAAAAAGTTTTCTGTCTTAGGTATTCCAAATGAATTTGAAAATTAATGGTATACTTTAATATGGAATACTGCTTTAGTGACAAGTCATCTTGGGATGGAGGGGACAATAGAAAAACCTGTTCTTTGTGATCAGCTGTTCTTAGGAAGTAGTGGGATATCCAAGTAGTTGACTTTCTCAGCCTGCAGAAAGGTATTCATCTTGCAAGTCACAGTACCAGCTGAAGTCTACTGCCCCTAACTGCCTGTCCCTGCCCTTCTGCCAGATGTTATGCAGCCAGGAAATAGCATCCTGTGGGTTTTCCTTCATCCACTACTGTATATGTCAGCTGGAAAAGTTCATGCCCAGTTTTTCAGTAGTTTAAGCAATCCTGGTGGATGTTTTGTGTTTGGGTTGGAGTTTTTTTGTTTGTTTGTTTTCTGTGGTGGGTTTGGGGAGGTTTTTTGTGTTTGGATTTTTTTTAAATACAATATAGGATTCTGGGGTTTGCTTTCACATGGAAGTAGCATTTGCCTAAACTGGTTTCTTAACCATTTGTGTAACTGGCATTATTGTAGGAGTAGGGCCACATTAGCTTATGCCTGAACAATGGGACATTGTTTAATGTGACATTTAACAGCATGAATTGTGAGCACAGGGGTGAGATTTTTAAAAGGAACTTTTAAAATCCCCTTTATTTTTACTTTTATGCTCCTGTAAATTTTAAAACTTTTTTTTTTTCCTTCTTTCCTTTGCTAGTTTTTGGTGGTTTTATTGCTTTATCTTCTCCTCCTGTATAGCATAGTTTTTCAAAAGGCTTTTTTAAGTAGCTTTTGAGGCTCTTGGGTGGCTCTTCATAGGAAAATAAGGAGCCATGGAAGCAGAAGAAAATGTAGAAGCTGTTTCTAAAGATGTACTTTTGGTAACCCTACGTTCTGTGTTCTCTCTTCATTTTCATACCTTCATTACCCAAATTAAGTTTTGCTTCTCTTTGTACAACAACAGTTGATTTTTTTTTTATCCCTGGAAAGCAAAACTTTTATATTTCATTGAAGCATTAAGTTTGTTTAAGAGCTGAAAAGTTTGAGAACTGTGAATATTTAATATGAAAGTTAGGTGAGGTAATTACTTGCTGTTTTGGTGGACTCTCCTCAGTTAGATCTTCCCAAAGACTTAGGTTTCTGTAAGGTGGAGTAGTTATTGCTGCTGCAGAAATGTGGTCCTTTTCCCTTGCTGATGAAATAGGTTCTTTCTCATCTTCAGAAAGCTTTCAACCAAGAATCTGCAATTACTTGTTTCTGCAGACGGAGCTGCTGTGCTTTAACGTAGCAGATTGATGGAGTGTGGAGACCACTGTTAGTAGTTAAGACAAATATGAGTTTAAGGTCAAAATAGTAGCATCATGATACTACAGTACCATGATAAAATCAATTGCATTAGAAACTTATTCTGGTCATATTGGATAAAGTCTTTTAGACTTTAATAATTTACTGCAGAGAATAAACTATTTTTCATTATAAATAATTTCTGAGTTTAAGACCAGCTCTGAAATTACAGGACTTCTTATATAAGTAGCATCAAAATGAAAGTGATTGTTTCCATGGAAGTTGAAATTTACTTCTATAGAAGTATAGTCAGAATTCCAGTAGTAATCTTGCTGCTATTATAGTTAAATATATAAAGCAAGTATGCAAAAGATGGGGATTGCGGCAGCAGGTACTAAGTAGAGCGGAGAAAAAGCAGATCTCTCTTCACATTTTTCAGATGTCTCTCAGCTCAGATTCATGCCTAACTGGACAAAAGATTAAGATTTTCCAATGAATAATAGAACCATTCAAAACCCCGGTCAGAAATTAAGTTTATTAACCTGTGTGATTTAAATGTGAAAGATGATGTTGTGGTGAAGTTCTTGGCTTAATCAGAGAGAAGGCTGAGGAATTTTAAAGTATGTTTAAGCAAGATAACTTTAAAAATTCCAAGATGCAAATTGAGTTTGACAGTGTCATTTATTCTATGATTTTTGACATTGCACTTCAGAGGACTCCATAAATTTTAAAGAGTTAGCAGCATTGGATTGATAGTATCATCCTCTGTTTTTACCATGCAGCTATTACTGAACAGCAGTTATACTATCTGCATAACTGTTGTATATTTACTCTGTACATTTAGTCCTAACTTTTTTTTTTATTCTGTCTGTTTTTAGAAGAAAGCAAATGGGGTTGTCAGTGGGAGTTTTCTTTTAAAATTCTTCATTGGGTGATAACTAAAACATTCTGAAAAAATTATTTTTTGTGTATAGTAGTGTTGTATATAGTAGTGGTATCTGTGGCCTGAAGGTATAGAAAAGATTATTAACGTGTGTAATAAAAATAAATAAATAAAATGAAGGACTTGAATGTTGTATGGGAAGCTCAGACTGCTACTTGTGTAACAATTTCTAGTTGGGGCAGATTGTAAGGGGGAAAAAGGGACAAGAATGGACGCAGTTTTCCCCAGGTTTGAGTGATGTTAAAAAAAATGCCACAGAATGGCTAAGGTGTAAAAGAATAGAAGGAAAATTAAATTCTTTATTTTTTCCTCAAATGAGGAACACTTCCTATGAATAAGAATCATCCTGCAGATTGGCAGTGGAAGCTGGAATCAGTGTCAAAGTAGATAACGAGATCAGGTAGGAGAAAGCTGAAGTTGTTAAAAAGCTTAAAGATTGTTTGTGTTGGGGGGGGGGAGAAGAAGGGATAGATTGAAGTAATGAATCAAGAAGATAAATTCCTTGCTCTTGTCCAGCTGCCTTTGGACAGGGGAGTTTAAATCTTCTTTGGGGAGTTTAAATCTCTATATGAAAAGATTGAATGTCACGAGGAACTCTTCACTTTCTGTTTTGCCTCTTCACAAGTGGAAAAAGCAGGCTCCTTCCATGTTCCCTGCTAACTTCTGCCAATTGACTGAACATGTTGAAAAGACTGATTCCAGGTCTTAAACTTGCCTTCCTGGTCCAAAATCATTCTTTTCATGGAGGTGAATAGTTTCACATTTCAGAGAGAGCGCTTTGAAAAATCTCTGAAATAGAAACACCTTCAAAGTTGTTTTGGTTTCTGCTGTTTTAACACACCTCTCTTACCCTTTTTCTTTTTTTTTTTTTTCCTCTTTCCAAATATTTTTCACGTGAAGCTTTTCAGTGCTGAATTGTGCTAGTTACTTAACGATGGATAGCTTACAAAAGTGTCAAAGTGTGGAAACTGATCTAGTGAAGGTACTCACTTCTTTATGCCAGTATCCTAATGAAATGCATGTCTTGCATTACTGGTGTTTTTGCAGATGAAATAGGAGTCCCATATTTATCTCCCTGAACAGACATCTTGCCCGTTACAGTCTTTGTGTACAAGAAAGGAAATAGTCACATCAGTTAAATTTAGAAAGCCTTTAGGGGAGGAAATGCAAAGGAGATATTTAAAAACAATAATAAACTTTTTTTTAATTGACTTTGGTCTCCATTTTTTCATCATGCTCGTGTAGTGTGGAGAAACAATGAAATGTTTTTCATGTAACCTTCTAGTAAGCATTAGGTGGCAGCAGTGTGTTGTATTTGGCAGCTGCTTTACCGTTTGGTTTTTTATCTTCTGCATCTTTATCTTTTAAGAAAAGGAGAAAATGCATATTTTCTTTTAGTTTTTACAAAATGCTGATTTATGGTTTTTCTGACTGTGAGGACAGCTGTTGTTTCGACTCTTATATGTAGATTTCAGTGCAATATTCAGAACTTATTTTCTGATCACAGTATCTAACAGAGATAATATTAACTGCAAACATGATGAGAAATGGATGAGTTTAGTTTTGCAGGCTTTACTTTTTCATGAACTGTTCCCCATTTCTATATTTAATAAAGCCTGTTAGATGAAATACAGGGTTTTTTTGCTTGTGTTTGCTCTTTTTTTTTTCTTAGATACAAAACATAGGCCCAAGAGAATGCTGGTAGGAACATAATTAACCTTCCAGCATAGTGGTGTTATTGTCACTCTAGATCTCAGACAAGTGTGGTTACCTTGTGACTCTTGTGGAGTTCTTTTTTCCCCTTCATCATTGTTTCTCGCAGGTAAAGGATCTTAAGGAGTTTGGAACTGGTGTTGCATTGTATTAATTGGGCAGGATGATCAGTTAATAGAAGAAGAGCAAGAAAGCATTGACAGAACATGCTATCTAATTAGTACCTGATGAACCATGTAGGCCACAGAGCCCAGTGTAATGTTGCTTCAGGGTGGCTCCTATGCAAGAACTTTATATGCAAAGTAGGCCTGTAGAAAAGCTAAAAAAGAATGTTTCAGCACAGCTCCAGTGAAGGAAATATTAATTGCTGAAAAACTTCACTTTTCACTGTAAGCTTGGGGAAAGCTGGGGATACTTAATAGTTTATTAGAGGAGCACCTATCAAAGCCTGTGTTTTGTACAAGTCTTGCTCTTAAAAATAATGTAGCCTTTTGGTTTTTAGTTGCTTGTTGGTTTTGTTGGGCTTTTTAGTTATGTAAGAGGTTATCTACAAATTATGGAAATAGTTTTATTTTAAATAAAACTATGTAGTTTTCTTCCTCCTTTTTGGTGTAGTAAGAAAGAATGATTTTGCTTGCCATTTTACCACATGAGCCATGAGAAAAATCTTACTGCTCTAGTATTTCTAAGTTAAGAGCAAGTAACACCACAATGCATAAGGATCCACCCTCACTGGTTTTCTAATAGTTTCTCAGTTGAAAATGCAAGGTTGTACTGCCAGAATTATTTAATTACTGGTAATTAGGGTTTTTTCATTTGTATAAATATATTGGTAATTAATTCATACTGTTCATTCAGAAATGCACCTTTCTCCCCTGATAGGAGAAAAGTGTAATGTTAACATCTGTAAAACAAACATTTTTTCTAAATTAATTATCTCCTGCAGTTTAAGCTGCTTTAACTGAAGTAAGCCACTTCCTGTTTAGAATACTTTTATTGAATAAACACTTAAATTTTTGTAAAATACTTGTGGATTTTTTTCATCCAGCTCTAATTGAATGAATTCAGCTGGTAAAGTTGGAAAATGGCTTCTTTCTGTGACCTTTCAGTGAGTGCCACAGGGTGGGGGCCAAGTGCATGTTAGACACCTGTGCTGATCAGGAAAAAAGGTGACAAAACCATGCTTTGCTTATATTTAGTTATGCAAAAATACAAATACCAGTTTAAGAAATGGCTCTGTAATTCAGACTGTATTCTGATTTAAATCCATCACAATATGGATTCTGCAAGAAAAAGAGTTCAGCCCTAAGGCTTAACAGCTATTCTGCCTAGATTCTAATCTGTGTATCATGCCCATAACCAGAGTAAATGATTATTTGGAGCTAGTGTGCTTGATTAATCAACTATGGCTCTCATAGACATGGTGTAGGTAATACCAAAGATGTGTGTTAATTCTATTACATGCTGATAGGGATTTGTGGCTTAAAGTATTGAGTGTGACAATGTATGTAAAATTAGCAAAACTGTTAACTTTCAATGTAATTATATAGCTCCTGGAGTGTTGTAATTGCATTATATGGTTCCTTTTTTAGTGCTGTGTCTGGGGGAAGACTGTTCAGCTTTATATTTTGGTGCTCTATCAAGTGATGTGGAACTTTCAATACATGCCTCATAATTTGATTTAAAATATTGCTATGAGCCTTATAATGATATACTATAGAACTGGAAAAGTGCATTTTTTCTGGAGTGTGGGGTAGTGAGGGGAACCCACTCTTCTGTACCATGTTAAGCGTAGCTGCAGTATTTCAGATACACAAATTTAATATCTTGGATTGTTCTAAACATGTTTACTGACCTCTGAGATCAGTAGAAGGAGGATACCTAGTTTTGTGATAGTGATCATAAGGTTTGGGGCCTTGACCAGCCACATTTTAAATTGCCTGAGGATAGAGATTTCAGGAAGGCTGCCCTCTATCAAATACCTGAAGTCAGTATGAACTTTGCAGTGGAGGCAAGGTTTTTGCACTAGCTGTCACACTAGTAAGCAGTAAGGGACTTCTGGATTGAAGCAACAAAACTCTTCTATTTCCGAATGTAACTTCAGAAAGATGGGGGATGCTGCATGAAGCTTAATTGTCCAAACTTGATTCCAAAGCTATGGGAACATGAAGGCTGAACACTGGCATTTTGTGGAGAGAGAGAAAAAAATTGAGTATAAATACGAAGAATGTCAGCCTAGCATATTATTTTGATTATTGAAATGATTTAGAAGAATTGTTGATTTCTTAACTATTTGTAGATGTGGCATAAACTTTGTGGTCATGTGGCCAGATTAAGGAATCTTATTTTAAGAACTGTAATTTCTTCCTAATAAAAATGTATCCAGGTGGTCTGTAGACAACTAGAGAAATGGATGCAATTTTATGACCCAGTCCAGCCCTTTTTTAGCAGTTAATTTCTCTAGATTTCTATGACCATTTGGTCAGATCTACACAGATTTGGTTGTTGGTTTAAATCTAGCCAAGGCTGGTGGTGTCTTAATTGCTACCGCAGAGCAACCATTTGGCCTGTGCGAGATGGACGTTGTCAAGGTACCTTCTGCAAGGCAGACATTCATCCACTGGGAATGTATCAAGAAAGTTTTCATTAATTAGGTCCTTTGTTGGCATTTGTGGCAGAGCAGCCAAAAACTGAGTATGAACAGACACTCTGTGTCAGGGAGTGAGATTTATTGGCAAGTCTCAGTAAAAACTGGTATTTACTATATATTGTAAGCAGGGGTAAAGGACATTGCTCCGAAAGTCGTCCTAATAACAGCCTGGCATTAAATTTTCTTGGATTTGGGGAAATTTAACAAGAACTCGGGCTACAATCGGAAATTAAATAGGAAATGGCTGGTTAACTTTCTTTTTCTTAATGTTGACTGTCTAGCAGCTTCTTTGTAATATGATGTGAAGTGTTATGATGGGCTCTGTAGTCTACAGACAAATTTGCATGGACCTATGAATACTTCTGTCAGATGAGAACACTTGACAGCTTTTCGTCCTGACCTCGTTAGCTTAACCTGTAGATAATAACAGTTACAGTTGATAATGTATAAAAGTTGAGTAAAGCATGAGAAATGTTTTTAAACTTAGTTTCCAATTGTGGTATCTTTATGTTCACATTAACTGCGCGTTTTGTTCTTGTTTTGTTGAAAGGATGCACTTCATTATATTGCAAGGGACATAATTGTAATGATGATTTTTGCCTAAGACAAAATGTAACACGCTTGTTTGTTGCTAAACTTTGTGTAGACCAAGACTGTTTGTGTTAGGCTTTCTGTTCTGCTTGCTTATGGCCATTTTGTCTTTAAAAGAATTTAAACTTGTTTTACATTGTAATGTGGAATAAAGAAAATAGTTTAGACTTAATAACCAAATAAATTGTCATATATTCACTCAGAGAATTCTGAATTTGAATGTATTGCCTCTTCAATATTGAGATTTTGATACATGAATAAATAGATTGAACCCCCAAAATACTGATAGTGTGATTTTTAAAAGTGCTTGTTATTAATCTGTGCGGTTCCAGTGAGGAGTCAAAGTCTCGTTATGTTGGATTCCCAGCCCTGAGTTGGTGATGTTATTGGAAAATAATGGCTTCGTTTTCTCTCTTCATACAGCTGCTTCTAGTGCTGTCCCCTCCTCATTCTTTTTCTCTTCTTTGAACAGCATAGTATCCAACTCCTGTGTCCGCTTGCTGTCATTCATCTAACTCTCCCATCAGCGAAAATGGATGTCCGTGATGTGTGCTGCTATCTCATACTATCCGATGCTTATCTGGGGTGACTTTCACTTTTGCATTGTTAATCCAGCCGACCCTTTGTATACCACTTCTGTGACTTTTACCTCTTCTGGTTGAGATTTTAATTCAATCCTGACATTCATCAAAAATGGTAGCTTTGCCAAAAACAAAAGATAATTCATACTTGGATGGAAATATTCTTTCTAGCTGCGTTACATGCAGTGCATACTGTCAGGCTATGAAAGTATCATAGCTGCTGTTATATATCTAATGTGGAGAAAGGGAGCAGGATGCTAAGCAGTACTATGTTAATTTTAGAAGTTAATATTTTATCACTGACTCTTATTTACAGATCAATTAGATGTAGTTCCTATAAAAACACGACAACTTGAATGCATGTAAGTAGTCCTGTGTAAATAATCTTACTACTTGATTTACTCTGGAATTTAGGGCACATCTCTAGGTGTAAATATGTCCCTTATGCAAAAGTAGGCATATGTCCCCTTTTGAAATAAAGCAGGAATTCAAGATTTGTCTAAACTTGTCAATTGAATTTAGCAAGGTGATTCAGTGGGACTGCAGATAATTTCAGAATTAAACATCTCTAAGAAATCTGATAGTTTAGAAATGGTGTAACTGATGGTAGTATTGACTGCTTAGTGAGTACTTTATGACTCAAGATAATAAGTCCAGAATAGCCTAACTTAAAATTTTTCAGTTCTAATTGTTTCATCATTGTTCTATGCCTGCCTTTACTTTTGAATTTTAGAATCTTAGTAAGCTTTCATAAGGCTTTCCTTATGAAAAAAATCTAAAATATTTCTAAGTCTGAAAATATTTCTTAAAAATTGTCCTGGGGGGAAGGTCAAGATTTAATGCATCCACATCTCATTTATCCATTTTATATTGCTTCTTACTTGCTGCTGCAGATTTCTCCAAATGTTTGACAACTTTGCATTCAGTATTGGAAAGTAGTAGACAAAAAGCTGTAGAAAGTGGAGAGTATTCCTCATTTCAACCATAGAAAAATTTTATTGCTGATCTACTTCATTTTCCTCAGAAAAAAAAGTAGAAAGTTTACATTTTAAATAAGCTTACTTAAAAGATATTTAGTTTTAAGGGGGATAAATTCTGTACAGTTATCTGTGAAATACGTACTAGTAAATGAAAGCACTTTCTTATAACATAAAAATTTGATAGTTTTGATAGAAAATAGTCTTCTGTTTTGATGTATGAAATTGGGGATGTTGTGCATCTTTGGTCTTTAGAATGAATGCCTCTACACAAGGCAAAATAACCATGGTAATATATAAAGTAATAAATGAGACAGAATAGTATTTTTTAAACTGTTTCAATTTGTCATGTGGAAAAGTAGTTATGAGTAGAAGTTTGACTACATTAATTGGTTTAGTTGCTGTGTATTCCACAGTCTAGGAAGAGATTACAAATTTAGTGTAAAAGCTGTCCCTGTGTGCTTCACCCCTACCCTCCCAGTAAGTCATATCAAGTTGATTCTCACTGTGTGCTGCAAATTTCTTTTGAATGAGCACCAATAAGACATGTACATTAAATTGATTTAACTAGAGGTTTTCTCCTTGCTAATTTGAATTTGATTAAAATCAATCAACCCTATTACATTTATTGCATGAAGTTAAGCAACTTGTACAAGTGTTAGGAGGATAGGGACCTTCGTTTGCCATCTCTGTGTTGTTTGATTTGCTCAGTCAAAGTTCAGCCAGTATCATAGTTTCTCATCTTGTGTTGCAAGAGCTCTTAAGGTCTGTTGGTATGGTTATTGAGATGTAATACAATTACAATTATTGACCAAATAGTCTTTATGAACTTCCAGGGATTAATGGCTGTTCTTAAAGTGCAGAAGGGACCAAACTTCATGAAGTATAAAGTAGGCAGAAATAAAGAATGTAGCAGTTGAATGTGCTGTGGGTGAAAACCCCAGGTGTGGTACACAGTATAAATACAAGTATCACAATATAAATAAAATATATGATGGAACTCAATTTTTGGAGTCTACACTTTTAATTATTTGGTGAATGCAGTAACATTAGCACTGTTTTTCTGAGACAGAAAAAGTTTTGTCACTTGCTTTTTATTCTATAGTAGGTATCAAAAGCAGTAGATTAGCATAATGAAATACAATTACCTAAATTAAGATGTTCGATGAAAAGTCTCTGCATTTTGGGGTACTTGCATAACTATGAACCGAACCTGCATCTGTGTTTCAGACAATATTTGACAGGTGATACGCTGTCCCTGCTGTACCCAAACTGCTGAAAAGTACAGTCTGATGTCTATTAAAAATAAGATGGTTCCATATAGTAGTTTTAGAAATGTATAATAAAACTACTGTAATTGAAAAGGGCAGGAGGTTAAGTTTGCATGAGCCTGCTTTTCTGTTTCCTGCAGCACTAAAAGTTTCATTAAGTCTCCAACAGATAATGTTTAAAGTGTGCTTTTTCAACTGAGTTTTGGACTTCAAGGTTTGTGCTTTTTCAAATTTTTCTCAGTGATTATAAAAATTAAAACAAGCAAAACCCCTAAAAAAATACTAAACATTAACTCTTACACAAGAGCCACAGAAATACTACAGCAATGTGATCTTTAAGATAAACGTCAGGGAAGCGAGCAGTATCACATCTATGTGTAAAGGGGTTTTTTTATTGTTGACAGATGAACTAATCTATTGCCATTATCAGTTCATTATTTTAACATTCACAGTAACTACAAAGCATTGTATGCTATAACATCACACATTCTATACAGACATTTTAAATGGAAAGAAATTAGCAAAGCACTTCTATTAAAGGTATAAAAAAGGAAAAGTAGATTAGGCATAGATGTCAAATCCTCCTCCTTTCCCCTCCCTGGAGAAAATATTCTTTACTGTATTTATAAAGTCTTATTAAGTAGTAACCTGATAATAAAAATTATTACTAAGTGCAAAAATCAATGAGTGCTCATTAAAAACTGTATTTTGTGGAAGTATTGTTTCTTAAAAAGTTTACAGTGTGGTAATACAGCTGAAAATAGTGCTCAGGTGGCAGGTATGGATGACGTGAAGATAATTTGCATGGATTTTGGGAAATGATATAGCAGGAGATATTTGGGGGCTTGAACATTTTGACTAAGAACTTGTAGTGATGCAGAGAGAGAGAGATGAACAGTAGTTCAGTTTGAGTAGAAGGACATGGGTCAAGTAGAAAAAAAACTTGTCTGTTTGCATTATGGAGCTTGTACACAGCTGCAGATGAGATAAACCCAGAAATAAGGCTGAACAGGAAAAGAGGTGGAGCTCAGAAACACACATCATATTTCACCTCCCTCAAAACAAAACCAAATCCCTGCCTCTGTTGAGACAGCTTCTCTGAAGGGTATGCTGGAGAGAGAGGAGAATCAGAAGTAGGAATATGGTAACCTAGAATGAGGGAAGATAGCAGAAAATAGTATGGCTGATTAATGTCTGAAGTCTAAAATGTCTTTCTCTAAATTTCAGCTATTAGTCAGTTGGGTGAAACTTTGGTAGGTGTCTTCTGTGCTTGGTGTCTGAGCTGGCTGAATGGGGTCTAAAACAGCTGGAGAGTGGACAGACACCTCATTTGTTGTCTCAGAGGTGAAAAAGAAGGGTATGGTCAGTTGAATCAAGAGTGGATTTTTGCTACAGACAAGCATTTGTGGGTTTTGATCATCAGGCTGGAAAGGAGGAAAAGACTGTCAATGAGAACAGTTCCATAATGAGTTCAGATGAAATAAGGTCACTGGTGGGGTGGGGTGGGGGAAGAGGAGGATTAGAGTAAAAAAGTAGAGGTTTGAGGATTTTTCTTAGTGTAGAGGTAGACAACTAAATGCATTGGATGGTAATAGAGGAACAAGACCAAAGGAGGAAAGGCAAGTAGTTGAATAAAGCATGGAGACCAAAATGGAGATATATATATTATTTTTTTTAATTAGTAGATCCCCTACAATGTAGATGCATTAATTACATGAAGTTGTAGTATTTGGGATATAAAAATTGCATATGCTACAAATACTAATTTTTCTAAATCTATAGGAAAGAACTTGTAGGACAGGTGTTCTAAGTATTGAAATTTGCTGTACGTTTCAGTGCCCCAAATGATGTTGGTAGGAAGGGCAGAAGCTGAAGCTCCAGAATAAGGGATGTCTTGATTTAGAACACAGTTAACAGCTGATAGGTCTGATGATACTGCAACTTAATCATCGGTGTGATGGACCAAGAGGAATCAACACAGTTAAAAATATATATAAAAAAAAAAGTTATTGGAAATAAAGCTACAAGAAGATGGAACTTCAGTAGGCATTTGAACCAAAAAAGGTCAGAACCTGTGGTACAAATGGTAAGGAAAATGTGTTACCGTTTTCATTATTATAGCCTATTTAATGTGGGATTTCTTGCAGCCATGTTCTTGAATAACCATATCTTAACTAAAACGACACACTTTTGTAGCCAGTGATCCATGACTTTAAATATTTGGAAGGGCTGTTGATTCACTGAACTGGAAGAAATTAAAGATGTTGAGGCATATTTTCAAAAGTAGAATTACATGTGTTATAAATTATATTTGATCTTGTATATTCTATTTACTATTTCAATAGTAAAAAATAAAAGCTAGGTACATGCAATACAGGATCCAGTTTATCTGTAGTAGACTGAGCTAAACATTGGTGGTGTTATTCAAATCAGCTATGTGTAATATTAGGAGAGCTACTTGCACCTACAGCACCTCCTCTTGTTCCTGTGTCGTGGTCCTTTGTACCTATTTCTGCTTGTGGTAGTTATTCTCTCTAGGTAAATTGTCCATAAGACCAATGATTCCATCAGCAAATTACCCAGAAAATGCCGTCAGTGTGCATGGTGACATTTGTGCCACTGGTGGTTTTGTTGCCATTTCAGTGGTCTAATTAAATTGGCAGTTTTCTCTTGTGCCCAGCATCATCGTCTCCCTTCCTTTGGCACCTTAGCTCAGATCTTCTCCTTTTCTCTGTCCTTTTAACTGAATATCAAATGCATTATTGATTGCTCCTCTTCCACCCTCCTCACTTCCACTCCCCTCAATTTTTTTTTATCTTTTTTTTTTTTGATTGGCAGTATCATCCAGACAAACAGAAGGCAGATGTGCCAGCAGGAGAAGTGGAGAAGCGCGTGCAGAGGTTCATCGAAATTGATCAAGCGTGGAAAATTCTAGGGAATGAAGAGACAAAAAAAGAGTATGACCTGCAGCAGCGTGGTAGGTTCCTGCCAAGGAGTGCTGTAGTGGCAGCAGCTCTTTAAAAAAGCAGGGTCTGGGAGTGGTAGTTAGATGGTATTTTAAAATGCTGTTTATTGCTGAACCAAATGTTTCTTTCACTCTTGTCCTACTTTCAAATGTGGATCCATTATTTATAGCTTTTGCTACATATACATTAGCTAGTGAAAACATTGGGTTACTTCCAACAAAACATTAGGTGGCATTATTCCTAATAATTTGAATGAATATGAAATTTCTAATTATAGATCTCGTCCCTTTTTATTTTAAGGCAGCTTCATTAAGTGCTCTTAAACTCCAGTCTTATACTACATTTTGTTGCAGTATCTTAGACACAGGTATTAATCTGTTTATACCTAGTGTTCAATTTGTATGGGTTTATAAGCACTTCAGAATCATTAAGACATTCTTTATAGTTGCATGTGTGTTATGGTGTCTTTCATAATTCATTTGTAGTCTAAACTGGTCTTTTTAAAGCAGGTTTATAAATAATATTCCAATATAACACATTAACTAGGCAGCTCTAGCATGCTTTTCTTTTTATACCTCTCAGAAAATAGCTGCTTAAAACAGTGACAGGCTGTTGTGAGAAAGAAAGGGGGGAAATGTAGGTCAGGTCTGTCACACATGGGCTACCATTACATGAAGTGATAGGCTGTCTTTCTGCTCTGGCCTCAGGATAGGAGTCCCTCAGCCTTCCATTAGAACCTTCAATAAATGTATATCCACCCTACATGTTAATGGGGGGAGTCAATAATAGTGTATTGCCTGTGGGGAAAACACTCAGTCGCACTCTGCAGTAACACACTCTGGTCCAGCATTGACGTGCAGCCACCACCACTTTTGAATGTGTCTGATAAAAGCCCACTGTCTCTGCAGCTTGTTATTGAATTCTCTTCCATTGTACATTGGCACACCATCAGACCTTTCTCTCTTGTGCTGATTTTTAACTCCCCTGCCGCTGCGGATACCAGAACTTTGAGACACAAAGGCTTAGTCATTCTGGCAGATATGCATCACTGCAGGATAAAGAGAGTGATATATAATTGTATATACCCAGTATGTATTCCCTAGTTAAATAATCTTGTATTTCAGACTTTGTGTGAGCTTTGGAAAAAAGGGGGGGGGGGGATGTGGGGTGTGAAAACAGAATCGCTGAATAAATATTTGAACAGAATGAAAAAACCTGGATCTTGTGCTAATTTGTTATGTAAACAGTATTAAGATGAAACTTAAATAATTTTTTCATCTCCATCTTGTGTTTTAAATGCCTGGATGTGAACCAGAGAAGGAATTTCTGCTACACAGTGCTCTCACCCTCTTGTAGTCTTAGCATTGTAGTATCAGCTGTGTCTTCCATTCTCACAAATAGTACATGGACAGGAAAAAAGACATATTAGAGATTAAGTTAAAAGTCTTTTGTGTATCTAGTGAGTTTTACTTAAAGCTTAAATGCAGAGTATGAAGCTCCATTTTCCTGGGGTCAGGTTAATACACTGAAGTCAAGAGCTACATGAAGATTTAGTAAGTTACTTTGTTTTCCCATGGAATTTAAGGACATTGCTATAAATTAGTTTTGACAAAACTTATTCTACAGTATTTTAAAGGTTATCTATCTGTTCTGAGATTCTTTTGCATCCAGATGCATTCCTTGAAAAGCCATCTCAAGATTCTGTAAGAAAGACTTAATAAAGAAAACAAATGCTACATTTATTTACACAGGTATTTGGTAATGGGATAGCTAAGTTTAAATACAGAGGCTGCCATTCACTGAGGACTCAGTGTTTCAGAATAAGCCACATGTAACATCCATGTGCAGTGTTGTTGCAGGCTTTTCTGTGCATTCCCTGGCAGCAAACCGATGGTGAAATCAATTCTAGTTCTTTGAATGCCTGTCAAGTTGCTTCTGAAGTCATGGTTCTAGACACTGTTGTAAAAGCTCACAGAAACCAAGGAACTGAGACAGCAGCTAAGGGGAATAGTGATGAGAGAGAGAATACACCAAGCTGGTAAGACTGTGAAGCTTAGGAAGCAGTCGGATGGATGACAGTGTGCATGTGTGTGTGGCTACCAGTAAGCACGAAGCCCTTTGCACTGCAGTCTTTTTCCCATTTTGCAGATGGTTTGTGGGCATCTTCTTGTGTTATACTGACTAAATCTTAAATCATTTGGCTCAGAAATTCAGTGGCCAGAGAAGTTCTAAGCTGAAGTTCTGTTGGGCTCTATGGTTTTTAATTGTTTTTTGTTTACATTGTTAAGAATAACAAGTGAATGTGCTTTCCCATCTTCATACTGCTTTTCTCTGAAGGTATCACAATGATCTCCTCCTAATTTTTTTTCTTTCCTCAGGCCATAGTAATAAAAAGAAAAGAACAAGCCTCACATCTTTTAGAGATTTGGCCTAAATACTTATCTAAGCCTCTCTGGTCAGGAAATCTTACAAGAACTGCCTTTTTTGTATGTTTTGTGAAAATTTTTCTAATTCATTGTTTTGTCATATCTTTATAAAAGGGTATACTTATGTCATTAACGGTGAAACTTTTGCTTCCAATCTCTGTGATAAATGTGGGGGATGGAAAAAAGCTGCATAACTACATACCTATTAAAAGCTGACTTTCTTTTCCTCAACAGATTTTCTTTTTAGAGATTTTTCCTTTCTTTGTTTGGTATCCCATTTAGAAAAGATGAATATGCAGTTAAAATCAAGTTTGACAGTAATTACCAAAAGTGTTTCAGTGAGCTTAGCTTGGAAAAAAAATGTTTTCCAGTTTTCATAATAGGATTCATCTAAACACTGTAAGTTCATGCTTCTGTGTCAGTCTGAAAAATAGACAGAATCAGAGAGGTTGGAAGGGACCTTGACAGGTCATCTAGATCAGTCTCCTACTCAAATTAAGTCCACATAGTCAGATTCTCAGACCTTCTCCAGCCTAGTTTTTAGAATCTCCAAGCATGGAGATTCCAGAGTTGCTCTGGGCAGCCTGTTCCTGGGTTTGAATACCCTCATAGTAGAAATAAGAAATAAAAAAAACCCCAAACAAATAAAAATAAAAATCACAGAAACAAAGAAAATGTTTTCCTTCTATCAGGTGGGATATAAGGACTCTTTCTGCAACTTGTGCCTTTTATTTCTCATCTCACTGTGCCCATCTGAGAAGTCTTCTCTGCACCCCCATTAGGTAGCTGTCCACAGTGAGATGCCTGTGTTCTTTTGGCCTCTCTGTGTATGACTTTTGTCCCAAGCCCTGGATTTGCTCCTCTGTGTGAAGGCTTTGTATTGGGTAGACTAAAACTGGACACAGGAACTTAAGACACAGCCTTGTTAAGTGCTGAGTAGAGAGGAGAGGGGAACAGTTCCTTGACCTACTGGTTATACTCCAGCTAATCCAGCCCAGTATGAGGCTGGCCTTTGCCACAGGAGTGCCCTGCTGACTCACACTGAACCTGTTGTCCACCAAGACCCTCAGGTCCTTTTCTGGAAAACTCCTTTCCAGGAAGTAGTGATCTCCCAGCCTTTACTGGAGCATTAGGTTATTCTATCCCAAAAGCAGGACTTAATTTTCATAGAACCCTTTGATGTCTCTGTCAGCCCATGTCTATATCCTGTCATGGTCCCTTTAAATAGCAGCCCTGTAGCTTTTGTGGATTTCTGTTGACTTAAATACCAAGGAAATGTGTATCTTAATCACATAATTAATTAATTTTACTTATTTTACATTTTTATTAATAATGACTGAGCGATTAACAGAAAGGTCACAAATCAAACTGGTGATGGATTAATTTCTGACACTAAATGTAGCAAATAATTCAAAACTAGTAATGGGAATGACACTAAAACCAGTTGCTTTTTCTGTTTTTGGGGAAGCGGGTAGAGAAATTTAAGAATCTAGGGTTTTTTCCAGGTATGGCTTCAGTGAGGTCCTGTCCAGGATAATATGTTTTTACATGATGATGGACACAGGTGTCTATAAAGCCCAAGTGTTTCTAAGGTGGAGCATGTAATCACCAGTAGGAGTTTTCACATCTCGGCACATACCTCCTTTTGGTTTTCCACTTGAAATTACATTTTCAGAAAAGTATTGCAGGTGCAATTTTTGTACATGAATTCATATTCCAGCATCATTTTCCTTCTGTTGTTGCTTCATTTCTTAGACATAAGGAATTACAGGTCCTAGCTGGAATTGCCAGTGTTGTATTGCCTTGTGCCGTTTGTCTCCGAGAACCATTCTGGTTCCGTCCTCACTGTACCTTGCCTTTAGGCAATGATGCACAATAAAAATCTTTAATTAGCCTAAAATTGCTTATTTTAAAATATCTGGTCACTAATTCAGCTTTCACTGACAATACCAATCTCCTGAAAACATGAAAAATCTATGAGGATGTGTCCACACTCTCAGTTAAGTTTCTGCTGCAGGTTTAGAAGGGGAGTGGTCATAAATGAGGAGAAGAAAAGCCCAAGCTAAATAGAAGGCAGCACTTTCTCCTGCTGCTCCTTCCCCATTCCACTCGTAGAATGGTAAACTGAAAAGATTATTCTGGAGAAGGTCACTTTCCCATTAATCCACCTCTTCCTCCTGCTCCAGCAATAAAGTGATGATACTGTAGTAGACATCAAGATATCTTACATAATTTGGTAAATAGGATGCCAGAGTCTGGATGCCTTACAAATCCACTCCAAGAGCAAACAGGAGAAGCAAGACAAAAGCCTACAAAAATGCATTTACCAGCCAGCAGAAATGGCAGCTGAGCAGCTCGACTACCTTATTATACAAAAGGAAAAAAAAAATAATGCAGCGTATTTTAGTTGTTCCTTGTTAAGAAAATTCCATCTTAAAACAGTACTTTTTGACCAAAATAAGGCTTTTAATGTGGCCATTTCTCTAGGCTTTTTAGTGTGCCAGGTTATACTTGTTTAAGTGACAGAAGTCTATATTCCTTCTCTAGCCATGGCTGTAGTGCTTCTACCATCGCTCTTTAGGGGAGCTAATTCTGATCTGCAGTGGCTACAAGTGGAGCAGTATTTATTTGTATTTTTGTAACAGACATCACTTTCAGCTATGAAAATTTTTACCACACTACTTTTTTATAATTTCAAATTAAAGTAAGCATGGTTATTTTTAATTAATGCAGGATTCAAATACAGCTGTTTAAAAACTAAACAGCCTAGTAGAAAACATTAACTTGTGAAAGCATCCTGGGTTTTAGTACTGTGATGATTTTGAAACTGAGTAGATACTATGAACAGTATTTGACTGACAATATGTATTTTGAACTTTAATTATGTGTTTGGTTTAAAAAAAAAAATCTTTTAAGAATATATGACTGATAAAGAGCTAGAAAAATCTTTTTAAGTATCATGACTATTTTTACTATTACCATAAAGTGTTAACAGGGTTGAATTTCTATTTACTCCTTGTAACCCTTTCCCTAAAACTCAGCCCTAAATAGCCCAAGAAATATTTATTGTATCCTCAAGTGAAACTTAAATACCTTTCCTCTTTTACAATTTCTGAATGACCCAGCAAGGGCTCTAGTAAAGCTTTACTGAGCCAAGCAGCTAATAGTTATTTAATGTTGTTCTGTAGCCTGAAAGAATCTCAGTAGATTTTTCCTTTTAATCTCTTTGAATTGCAGGCTCATAAACCTTTCTGATGAGTCTGCCAGTGTTTTCTTAGATCCTGCAGTTGAGACAATAGAGCTGCAGAATCCTTTCACCTCTTGTTGTCAGACAAATCCAATAGATGACAAAGCCAGGCAGCTGTACTTCTTGTGAATTAAGATTTGTTTAAATCTTATAGTAGATGATCAGGTCTTCACAATTTTCCCTATATGTTCAGGAATGTTTTCCAGGAAGCACAACTCAGTACACAGGGAGTTCTACAGCTTGAGCAGACGTCATATATAAGCAAGCCTTCCACGTAACACAGTACTGGAAACAATACCAGTCTTCATCAAACTTCTCCTCCAGCAGGGGAGTGAAAATCAGACACCACTTCTGTGGGTGTTCTCAGGACATTCACTGTTCCTCTTCCCATGTTTTGTAGCTAGAAGGCTGTCCCAGACTAACTCCAAGTAATGTTATTTGGCATGAGTTAAGACCATCACACCCTTTATTGTATTTTGGATGTTTCACGAAGTTTACTATTGTTCTGATCAGGTGTTAGTAAAAAAAGTAACAATAGTTTTCTTAAAACATTACCCATAGTTCTTGTTTATGTAATGAGAGCTTGTGGAACAATGAGAACTGGTGGATAGGTGTATCTTCCAGTTTTCTTTCATCATTACGCTCCTGCCAATTTTTCCCCTTTTTTTTGAGAGCAGTAAAGTATTAGTTGTGAGTTTTCTTTTCAGTCTGACCTTTTCATTACAAAATAGGTGTTCAGCAAAAGTAATGTGAGACTGTATTGATTCTGTCATTATTTCCAGTGTATCTTGATTTGTTTTAATCTCATTTGTTAAAACTGATTTAGATGAGGCTCATTTTCAAGGATATATAATGTATATTTCAGTAAAAATTAGAACAGTTATTTAATTGCAAAATAAAGACTAGGACTTAGTTTTTAGTGGTTGTTTTTTTAAAGAATTTGCCTTAAATTTCCAATTTAAACCCCCAAAATGTACATATTGACTCTTCCCACGCACACAAAAGGATAGCTAAAATGCAAGGGGTTTGTTTCCCTACTGGTGCATTATCTTAATACTTCTACCTATGATACACTATGCTTGAAGCTGATAGAGCCATGAAAAGAAAACAGATAAAACAACACCAAAAAGAAATAATAATTAAAAAAAACCCCACCAAACAAGACACTGGTTGGATTTTGACATTAATTTAGATAAAGCTGTGATTAGCTATAGCTATGTTTATACTTTCGTGGTAGCCTTAAACTTCTTTGCAACAACTTAGACTACTTTGTAAGTTAGGAATCATATTTGTGAATAGCTTGCTTATCATAGTTATTTCATGTGTGAAATCAACTAATATAATACTGATGTATCATTTCTATGTCATGTCTTTGTCTGCCAAGTCTTGCCAGATCTAAGGCATTTCTGTGTATGTGCTAAAGATAACAATTTGTATTTGTATTGCACAGTTTACACTCAACAATTTCAATTGTATTGTACATTTCTCATTTCATGCTGTAGTGAGCGTTGGAAGAATCTAGGGGATCAAATAGCAACAGATCTCACAGGCACAGGCCAGAACTGACCTTCTTTCCACGCTGAGAGACTCTTCATTGTAAAAGAGCCCTTGGACTAGTCTGCCCCCAAAAGTGTTTTTCATTTATCCTTTGTTGGGAGTATCTTTTTGCAGCAATCTTGGTGGTGTTCTCACACACAACCCTAACATTTACTCAGTGCTTTTTGGTGAGATTTGTTTGGCTTCTCCTTTCTCAAGCAGAATGGGTTGCATAAGAGAGATTGTGGGGTCTCTATGTATGGAGATATTTAAAATCTGACTGGACTTGGGCCTGTGCAACCTGCTCTAGCTGACCCTGCTTGTACAGGATGTTTTGTTTAGGTGATCATGAGAGGTCCCTTCTGACCTCAGCCATTCTGTGATTTTTGTGACAGTAGAGGTAAGCAGACATTCACAATTTCAGCTAGTACGTTTGTAGCTACAACCAGGCTTTTAAAAACTATTTATATCAAAATAAAAATTTGCCTCTAACTTCACCTAATTGTTTGGGATGCTCAGAAATACCAGTTTCAGTACTTTCAGTTTCTTCCTTTCAGTAATACATTTTCACCATTTACTTCTGGCCACAGCAGGACATTTTCCAGCTTATGCAGAGATACAGAAGCAAAAATTTTAGAGAACTGCATTTTTAATTGATAATACAGCCTAAGTCTGACTCTCTAGCAGGGACTTAATAGATTCCTAGGTGTATAAAGCTTTATCAGGAAGAAATAAGGACCTGTATGTTAACAGGGTTAAACATCTTGTCATGTTTTCTACTTCACAGAAGACAACTTGACAAATGAATGGCCGCTACATGCACAGGTTTATCTTGAGGATATGTCCTGGAATGAAGGTATGAGTGCCTTACTACTTCTTCCCAGTGCCTTTCATTGTGATTGCAAATATTTTCTGGGTTTTTCTGCAGGAGTGACTCATTCTTTTACTATTTTTCTTGAGCTGTGAGAGTAAAATGCTCTCTACTTTCTTCTGTTTAATTTTATTTCCTGGGTTACCAGTATGTTTTAGAACTATCCTTGATCTGTCATATGTATGACTAGCACTGCTTAAGTTTTAATAGCTATCTGTTTGCCTAACGTGCACCTTTTTACTATTTGCTTTTTTTCAAGAGATACTGGCCCTGGCTGTTTGGTGTAAGAATACCTCACAGTCACTGAAACACACAGTTATTTTTTTGAGGAACAAATGGTAGCGCAGGTACCAATATTTACAATCCAGCAGATTATTAATAACAGCTTTGTGAAGAAAATCTAAAATAAGTCCTAGATTCTTCTCAAGCACTAAAGGCTTTTTTGTTTTCTTTTTTGGCAGATGAACAATGTTATACTCTCTCATGTCGATGTGGTGGCAATTACACTGTCTTCAAGAGTGAAACCAAAGACATATCTTTGGTTTGTTGTGACACATGTTCACTTGTTATCGAGATCCTTCAATGATTGTTTCAATCAAGCATATCAAGAGTTACAAACTTTTAAAAAGACTGGACAAACAGGACAGATGTTAAAGAAAATGGGGGCACTACAAGAACAAGTTCAGTCAGGCTTGAGAAAGAAAGTGTGCTCATTTTCTAACCTAGCTCTACATCTGCAGCTAAAGAGCTAGTTATTAAAAGTGTCCAGAACAGAACACTAAGTTCTGTACAACTGGAATATATCTCATGATGTGACACTTCCTTCCCAGCAAAGAACAGAGAAGCTGCTTTCAGTCTCTATCAACTATACCTTGGGCCCTACCTCTTAGGTTAGATCCTTTTAAGAGCTCAGATGACAGAATTTAATCAGGAAGCATAAATGTGAGAATGCTTTGAAGATAATGAAGAGTAAGGTGCATTAATGGGAAGCAGGAACATTTTATATTTCTGTGCTGAATATTTAACTTCATTAAATCCTCAGAAGGGCTTGAGCCTTGGAAGGAGGTGGCAGAGACTCTCCAGTCTAACAGGCTGGTAATTATGCACTGGACTGTAAGAGTGCATCTGCAGGAACTTTTCATCTTGGAGAAGGAGCACATTTTGAATTGACTCTGCTATCATCTGAACAAATGCTGTCTCTACTCCTTAGGTGAAAACTTCCCAGGGAGCTGTACTCTGACCCTACCAGGCATACAGTCCCCTTGGCCAGACTAGAGCCAGTTTAAGGAAACCCCTGCTGAACACACGTAAGTGACTAGCAGCTCCAGAACCCTACTGCTGTGTTTTCAGTTCCAGTCCTAGCGTGCCACGTTGCTTGCTAATATAGGCCTAGCCTATGTGTGGCTCTGGATGTGACAACATAATAGTACCTCGTGCCTTTTTCATCCCATCAGTACTAACCTTGGCTTGTAGTAAAAACCAAAACTTTCTAATAAATCTAAGCACTTTACTGTGACTGATCAGAGGAAAGAGTGAGAGGAATGTAATTTTTCTTGATGACAGCAGTATATCATTCCCACTTTCAAGTTAGATGTAATCTCATGAGACATCTTTGTCAAGGAATACTTGTGTTTATTCTAAACAAAAATAGTTCCACTGATTTTAATAGAAAATATTATGAAAGCTGGCAATAGTCACTTAAATCTCTTAGTCGTCAAGAAATCTATGGCCATTGGGGCTTGCACGTAGAAATCCAAAGTCATTCAGAGGCCATATCTGTAAAATAAAACAGTTACAAGAGATTTTAATCACACCTCAAAGCTCAGTATTTTCATTTGTTACTGTTGTGTTTCATAAACTGCATAATTTTTTAGTTCTTTGGTTGATGTGGTGTATGAATTTTCTCACCTGTGTGTTTCTTTTACTAGGAGTAAACCATTGGAATCATCATTCCATAGCATCCAGAGACAATACTAATTTATACACAGCATGCTTTTCTAGGGAGAGCCTCACAAATTACATTTTGTTTTCTGACTTGGAAATAAATACATTCCTAGCAAATATCTTTTAAATTCAGTTTTCTTGCTTGTATCCCTCTTAATTTAAAAGTATCTACTTTTGATCCATCTAGGAGAAGAAAAAGTACCATGAACATTACCTCTCAGTGAAAGACATTCTATGAGGTGTACATTTGTATTTTCAAGATGGGTATTTGAACTGGAAACACCAAACCTTGGAAAAAAATTCCATAGGCTTATAAGTAATCTTATACTATGCAAATAGTTATAAAGGGGTGGAGTAGTGCCTGCCACCAGCAGGGCTCTCAACTATGGGGCTCCTCTGAGAAAGGGACTATTATGTAGAAAAAGGAGCCCGAATCACGACCGAGTACAAGCACACGTGTCAGAGAATGGTGCTTACCAGAAAGAACTTTCTCTCCAGAAATTAACTATATATAGCTGTTCATACTACCGAGTGCTCCCAGGAGTACTTTCCTCTGAATATTCACTAATTACATGTTGGCTGATCTTGGATGCAAAAAATTAATAGGGAATCAAGGACATTCTTTTACACTTTGTCCTTTGTCTCCCTTGACTGCCTGTGTCTCTTTATAACACATTCTTTCAAAGATGGCACAGGGGGATCAGCAGGAAGAAGGGAAAGGGATGATGCTGAAGAATGAATGCCCTTTGTAGCTCCAATCCCATAAAAATCTCACAGCCCTTGCTCGAGATGAGGCAACCTAGACAGAGGAAGATGATGCACTACCTTTTTCCCAAAGCATTTGTCAGTATGATGTTTATCTTGCTCTTTTTTTCCTTAGAATTTTATCTTAAGGAAGGTATATAGTCACCTTCCAGAAATAGTGACTTCCTTCCTTCCTGAGTTCATGTAACAGCCACAGAACAGAAGGAACCTTTGCTGCTTTCTGTGTAGAATGAAACAGAGCAAGGTAATTTTTTCAGTTTGAAAGAGGAAGCACCATGCCAAGGTTCAGTACTTCAAACCCAATGACTTGTCCCCAGTGCTGCAGACAAGCAGTTAAGGATGGCATAGCAAGATAAAGCATCACCTTAGTACTAGACTGGGACTGGGCACCACTAGAAGGTCCCTAGACTTGCCTCTGTCAGGCTCCTTGCAGCACTGTGCTAAGTTGCCATCAGTTGGATGGTGCCTGGGCCCTCAGGAAGACAGAAGGATGAGTCATTCTCAGGACCTCAAGTTCTGCGGATCTGGAAAAGGCGCAAAGCTCTCTTGTGCAAATATCTTACAACATACATGTCTTCTTTGGCATGTGCAGTTAAGGAAGAACATGAGGAATGTCTGCTGATCCACAGAAATACACAGGTAACTCCTTGTCTCTATGTGCACGTTAGCCAGTGAGCTATTTTAAGCTCCACACAAATTCATAGAGATATGAACCAACAACAGAAGAATATTTGTGTAGCAAAGCTACAGCATTCAAGGCTTTTCAGAGGGTCTATGCTGGCTGCAGGCTGGGTGTCAAATCTTTGTTTGGCCTCAAAGGCAAACAGGGCTAAAAGGAAATAGGAATATCCCATATTACAAATCTAAGCTGATCTGAGTAAAGGCCCCGAGAAGGAAGTTGCTCAGGCTGTTCCCTACAGAACAGATCTCATTTCAGGCAACTCGGATCACATGTATTACAACTTGACTTTCTTTTACTAAAAAAGTAATTTGTTTTAAATACCATTTTGTCAATTTGAAACTAAATTCATCACAGTAACCTTATTGGTAGAGTTAGAATGAAAGGATGTTTTTAGCTAGCCTGTGTGCAGGAGAGAATGTGAGAAACAGCACTGACGGCTGAAAAGGAGATGGAACAAGCCTTCTCTGTGAAACTACACGCAGTGGCATGTCTTTGTAATTCCCAAGTCTTCTAAAGTTATGACAGAAGTTGCTGTGACTTGTTCGTTCACACTGGCTAGACCAATTAGCAGCTATTTCCCCTTGCCCTCTTTGGTTTGGCCTAGATTTGAGCTGATGGATGGGGGATAAATGGGGCTAACTAGCTCGTTTGAAGATACACTACAGGTCTATTTTTGACATGGAGCCTAAGTCCAGGGAATGCACAGGATATCCTACCTCAGACAGGATGAAGCATGGGTTCTGTCAAAGTGGGACTCCCTAGGCTTTTCCTGAATTTGCAGCTACTTTGATTTCAGTGGCCTTTATACGGAATGAGCTTGTCTCTCAGTGGCAGCTGATAGGGTAGCAGGGAGGAAAAGGTGCACATACAATGAAGTGTTAATTTTTTTCTGTATGGGTTAAAAACTGTTCCACCCACACTTACTGAGAATCTTAGTTCTAAACTTAACAGATAAGCTACAGAGAATTGAATTTGTTTTGCATAGAACAGGCTGCCTAAACAAACTTGGTATAAGCTTGTTCTCTGTTGAAATCCATTGCTTCCTAATTAGAGATGGGTTTTTTGCATCCACTACTAAAACTATAACTTAGCATTCAAAGCCACTGTTAAATCTGCTTCTCAAAAATCCACTTTAAGGTAAAGCCACATATACTGCCTTGAGAATGGAAGCTTAAGATTTTTCATGAAAGAGAAGACAAAAAGAACACACAGGTTTCTTGGCCAGTGGTCTACTGATTAGCTACCACCACATGGACTAGCTGCATTCTGCTGCTTTTCACTGTAATGTTCAACAGCAACACATGACAGCACAATCACTGTATTCTAATGTGAATAAGCATAAACAAGCCAAACTATAAAGACTCATTTGAAGAATAAACTCACTTTTGCTTTTGTTAAGCACTATATACTAAAATCTCATGAAAATGTTAATAGTCACTACTCTCTGCACCATCATAAAAGGACTGCTGTAAAATCTGGTTCAGTAATTATTTTGATCAAGTGTAAAGTGACTTGCTTACTATCTTTTTAAACAGACAATATTCTGGAGTTCTAAGGTACTTCTTCAATGTGTAATATCTGTAAGTTCCATTCATTTTACAGTTTACTGCTTGTCAGATTTGGGGTCCAGTCCTACTGGTCACTATACATTAAAGCGTCTCAGACATTGTCCTTGTTGGAGTATGAGCTGGGTACACATTTATTGCTGTGGAGAGATACTGTGAATAATATGGCTGTCCAGGTACATAGTTTCTTAATAGATACATTATTTGGCAACAGTCCCCATAAAGTAGTGAACAGCAGTTTTTCCAAACTAGTTGGAGAAGTATTTTTTTCAGTTGCATTATTAATGCCACATTCTTATTAAGAGGGCATTGTTTGTATTTTGGCAGTTAATAATCTAAGCTAAAACTTGGGTCATAAAAATTGTACTGTTTTGTATCAGCATTTTTTCCTCTGGTGTACATGGTAAGGCAAACAATACAGAGAAGGAACAGAGAGCACTCAGTGAACAAAACTGGTGCTGGGGCTGAGGGGGAACATGCTATCTGAGGTTTAGTAAGCAATTAGTGATTATGGTCAATAGCTGCAAGGCTTTTCAAATAGTCCTAAGCTGTGGTCAAGGAAACTGTAAATTAGGTATATAAAAGTTGGTTAAATTGGAAAGATTTAATCTTCCCTGTGCATGTAATGCAGCTGTGCTAAAGTATGGTTTTGTGGATGTGTTGCAATACATGGAGAACAGTTTTCAAACCCTTTTCTTAATTATTCTGAACGGCACCATTTTAAATCTAGCTTTCTAAAAGCTGGTCCATAAGCCCGTAAGACATACTCCCTTGTTTCTTAAACTTGTTATGGAGGGGAAATTGTCTTAGTTTCTTCTTTTTGGTAAATGAGTTAATTCATAATGCAGATAATATGAAAAAGTCATTTACTGTGAAATAGAGCTATGGAATTTTTCAAACAGAAGGTACCATAGAGGTTTATACAATACAATATTCATTCAGCACATTTTTTTTTACAATAAAATGTGGCGGACAATTTTGGTGGCACAGATGTGACTTTACTGTCACAGACGTAGTTTAAAAAGCAGCAAGGCCAGTCTACATGTATAAAGTAGGTATGCAAGTCCTATAAAAATAACCTTTCCTCCACTGTTTTTTGAGCTATGAAAATACACTTCTGAAACTACAACAGGGAAATACAGAGCTACCATTTTGCAGAGGCAAGAGTCAAGGATGGAATGTATATCTATGCAGTATGGGGGGGGTGCGTATGCTGGTGTTTTTATCAGGTTTGGATTTGCTTGCAAAATAATTAAATTTCTAAAGGCAGTCACTGCTCAAGGAGTGCAAAAAACAAGTTCTCCCTCAAAAAAAAAAACCCAATGTCAAATCACCATTTCTGCAAGTGACTAGTGTGTTCCGGCTTTCCTTTACATGTGCTTTGGCCAGACAGTTTATGAGGCAAATCTTAATACCTAACAGCCAGGCATTAAAAACTTATTAATGCAACTATTTTGAGATACTGTAAGTCTATATACCTTAAAGCAAATGCGTCCTCTTATCAGTCCATAAGGAACAGGTCCGTAGCACCTGGAATCTGTAGAATTCCTGAGATTATCACCTTCCAACCAGACGTGTCCTTTTGGCACCTATGATTAAGAAAGATTAAGATGTAAAAAGAAAATAGCATAGAACGGTACTAAGCATAGCTTGCCTTACGGTGTATTTCTGATTTTTGTGTTCTGTATTTCATGACTATATAGTGAACTAATTTTTTATTGAATCTAGTAAGATACAGTGCCAGATTTGGAGGGATGAGAAGGAGCACTCTGAAGTATCTGTTCTATCATGTGCTCAAAACCAATGATTTGCAACAAAAAATCCAAAATGAAGATGTAAGAGGTTAGACCAATGTGACAGGGTCATTAATTTAATAGACTTCAAAAGAGGTCATTAGGATGTTGACTGAAAATCTGCCCTCCTGTCGCAGTAACAGCATGAACAGGGCAGCCACACACTCATCAACATCCTGGGGCCAGCACCAAGGCTAGACCTGTTAGTAGATTCATGATGAACTAACTGGTAATTGATTGTGACATCAATTACGAATAATCTCATCATTTTATCGGAGTAGGCTTGTCAAAGTTCTAATTAAGATCACAGTTCATTCTATGTGCAAGCAGAATCCACAACACATTATATTGCAATAATGATGATCACAAAACAGCAAATCCCTTTTTATAATTTGAAAATTAATGATGGTGACCTTATACTATATGACAAAGACCTTTCATTGCCTATATATATTATGCATTAACTATATTACATACCATAGATTCATGGCATTCACTGACTCAATGACAAAAGGAGAAACAGCAACATAGCTGTATTAGTTACTTTAATTAGAGTATAAAGCTTTCATATATGAAGAAGTTGCTACTGTAAGTCTTAAAACTAAGATTTCTGCTTGGAATATACAACATTATTTGATATGTTTGGTTCTTTTAAAAAAACATTTTAGATATAAATAACCTCTTAAAAGTTACCAGATAAAATATTTATTTTTCTAATACTCTCAAATGAAAATCAGAGGAGTTTGAGCAATATAAACATTAATGTTTTAGAAATAAGATTCAGGGACCCATAAATACAGTAGTCTACAGATGCAGAATTCAAGGATAACAGACTAAACAAAATAAAATACCACTCTACCAGTAAAGCCTGAATGTAAACCATTAAGAACAAAACAGGTCCCCCAGATAAACATTTGAGGAAAATGCAGTCGAGAAGCAGTTGTTGGTACTTCTGCATATCTGGCCAGGTAACCCGAGAGTCTGTTTGTTAAGCTGTGGTAAACACAAACTACAGATTAAGAACCAATAGTTCTTCTCTGACAGTGGCAAAAAAAGATACCTATCATGGAAAGCACATGTGAGCCTGTCCCTCTTCCCCCAGACACCCCCTGTACTTCTCTGGTGCCCAGGATAGGTGCTTTATGTGTGTCATCCCTGCCTCATCGGTTTAAAATCCATACATAGACCAGCAATATGTCTAAACCCGTTTGAAGCCTCCTGATTCTGTCTCCTTCTGCAGTGTCTTTTATAAAGGAGTGCCACCTTGTTTAAAACTAATCTACTAGTTCTGCCAAGGTCCTTTACTTGTTCTCCAGCCCTTCTATACAAGAATTCCATATTCAGCTTGTCTCCTACCTTCCATATTTTGCAGACTTATCAGATTGTGGGGAGATGCACGGAAGAGCTTTCTCTGGGAAGACCAGTTGGTTTCAGCTAGAAACCAACAGCTCCTATTCAAGCAGCTTTGAAAACAAAATAACCAATCAGAACTCATTTTAAAATAATATTTTTTTTTTAATTCCATCCAGAGCCAAATGACCTGTGTAAAACAGGCATCTCATCATATGTGGATGTATTTTTGTGATAGGTCTCTATTTGAGAATGTACTGACATTCATGGTTTTTTGTCAAAAATTCTGGGGTATACAGCCTATTTAGAACATCCAGCAGCGAGTGTTAGGTGAGTGGGATGTTTATCTTCACTTATTTGCAGTGTGCCCACCGAAAGCATTTGCTCAGTTTGTTTTTCAGGTGCATATAAGAGTGCAGCATTCTGACCTTTCTGGTGCAAACTCTTCCATCCAGCATTCACCAGAATGACAAATCATATGTCTAACTACTGTCATTTTGACAAAACTATCTCAGCAAATGTACAAAAAGGAAAAGTATGAATTACTATGAAACAAAGATTTTTTTTTTTTATGAAATAAAGTAGTAAATCCACATTAATGTTTTACATTTCTGAATAAGCATCACTTCTTGCAGCATGCTACTGTTCCACACAGGACATGCCCAGCTCCCCTTCTACTTCACTGGTTCCCATGCTTTCTCACTTTCCTGCGTTCACAGCAGACTGAAGCTCATCTGTTACTATATGACACAAGGACCCACTCATGGCACAAGTATATCCAAATACTTCTAGACCTTCCCATCTTTCTTCCATGCTCCAAATGGATAAAAAAAAAATAGAATAAAATGCTTTTATCAGCTGTGACTTATCACTTACTACTAATACTAATTACTTTTCCTGGCAAGAGGTTCATAGTTTGCATTAAAATATATTTGCAGTAAAGTACATTCCTATATACTGACACTCACCACTTAAGGTAACTTTCATAGTTCTCCATGGAAGGTATGACAGGACCCTATACCACTAAATTTGTCATTAAGAGTTTTGTCACAATGTGTGATTCATCTAGAGATAATACAGTATGATACCTTTGTATGGTGCCTGTCCATCATTTAGGCACTTCACTACAACCTAGAATTAAGACAAGTAATAAAAATCACATGAATTGCAGGAAAAGGTAAAACCAAATACCAGTGACAGGCTGTAATCATTAAAAAAAAAAATTGTTTACACCCCTTTGAAATAAAGGCTAAAGCCAGATTCCTTCAAGGCTTTACGCACCAAGGTATTTCTAGACCCCATCCCTGATTTCACTGGGGTTACTCACATTGAATAAAATTAACTTTGAATATCAACCTTTGCAGAATTGGGACCCAATCAGAAACACCTCAAAGCTATGCAAGTGCAGTAGCTGGGAATAAGATACAATTTTAACCAAAGGTACAAAACAACCTGTGCTAAGAGTGTAATTACACACCGATAGGCTGCTACTGCCGATAAAACCCAAGGCAAGGGGAAGGAAGACCAGTTGCTTGACAATTTGCCATGGTACATTTTGGTGTCTACAGGCCATGGAACTCTTAGACTTGTATCAAAGGACACAGTTACCATCACTGCACACAGAAAGACTGGGAATACAGAAATATACTGACAAGAGCGCCAGAAGCATTTAGCTCAGGCTGGGCTCAGTTCTCCCTTACACACATGCCAGAACTAAGATGTGAAAATCTCACAAGCCCAACAACTGAATTGTCACATAACTAACTAGTGGGCCACATGCAAACCCAGCAATTCCAAAGCAGTGGAGGTTCATGTGGAAACATGCTGCCTCTGATCATCTGCCTCAGCAATCCTTGTGCCTCAGGTTTTGTGCAGATTATGCGAGTATTTATGTCCAAGGAACAGCAGTTCTCAGGCAGAACCAGTCCTCTAAGGTGCAGCTTATATGCATGAGAATACAGGACACTGATCAGACAGGTGACTCTTCCCCTTCTCCCTTTCCAAGCTCCAAAGGCTCTAGAACAGGAGCAGACAGATCAGAAGAGCAATACCATTTAGAACTACTAAGCTTGTAACATTTATTTTTGTTTCAGGTCAGATAAGCAAGCATCTTTCACTGCAACAAACTGGCTACATTTGCAGGGCTGTTGTAGTTTACTTAGTATAGGTCAAGTGGCAAAACTAAAGTGCAGGACAGGTATTTGATGTGTAATTATTAGCATAAAACATTAGTTTACATAAATGGGCTGGGGGGAGGGAATCAAGAAAGAATTATATTCTTTTGGTCTTTTTATGTAAGGCCAAGTTTTGTTCTTTGAGTAATCTCACTAGCTTCAAAACCAAGAAATGAGATGCCTGCGCTGCATTAACTGCCGTACTTGTACAGATGAATGTACTGAAAATAACAGATTAAGTTATCTACCTCAAAAATCCCCCCGAACCGACTAAGTGAAAATATTTTTTTGTGGTTTATGTTGGTGAGGTTGTTTTGGTGGGCTTTTTTGTGGTTTGTGGCCTCGGGGGGCTTTGGCATGGAGGTACTGAAGATGGAGAAATAGGTATTTTTAATAACTGGAGAATTATAAACATGAACCTCTTGCAGTGAGAGCAGTTTGTGTTTGTCAAAGAACATCAGCATGTACAATCAGCTGGGAGCAGATGAAGTTTGAACTTTAATAAGGTCACAAGTATTCACATCACCTCCACAAATATCAAAGTTTCAAACTTAAGAAGAACTTTAAAACATTCCCACCTTTTCTTTTCAGTTCAGAGGCTTCCTTCTTGAGCTATGATAAGAACTAATCTCAGTGCTGGACAAAAGAATAAAGTCTGCAAGTTCTCATCTATCCCTACTAAGGTCTATTTAAGTGCCTCCTACTTTGGTACAAGCAACAAATGTAATTGCTTCATGGCCTGCGGGTGTTCATTTAACAAAAGAAGCTTTTGTGTATAAACCACAGGTGTTACCTTTCTTGATTAAAGTGAAATATGATGAAAGAATCTACAATATCAAATGACAAATTTACTAAATACTGATTAAATTGCCTTATTTAAGTAAATTGCATCTAGTTAGGATAAAATATACGCCATAGAAATGCGGGAATTTGTTTTATCACTCTATACTTAGTCTCACATAACTATTCCTTAATCCTTTATTTATTAATTCAGAACCAAGAGGTAATAATCCTTAAAAGATACTCTTTTATAATGACCTAGTTGCTCTAGGCATCATTTCTACAGGCTTATCATAAATGTTGTTCATATTAAGGTTGCTGTTTATACAAAAGCCAACAACATTAATTAGCTCAGTATTTTCAAAAGCAGCATAAGCATTTCCATTTCCTTTTTTTTTTTTTTTTGTGCTATGAAATGGTAGCAACCACACTGGAACTTTAACAGTGTAGCAGATCTTAAAACAACATCTTCTAAGTACCACTAAAATGCCAAATTACCTAGAATTTAATAATTCTTAAAAGAATATTACAGAATTGATTTACCTTAAATTCATAGCTACTTCCAAACAGTTTAGCACTTTCCTTTTTCTTATTGAACAGATTAAGCTGCTTATGAATAAGACATAATGGACTTGGCCCAGTTTGTTTAAACAGAGATATTCAAAAGACTGTATTATGACCGTGGTCCAGATTCTTATGAGAAAAGATGGCAATGAAACACTAACAGGATTTTATACAGAAATTAAAGTCACTGCGATGTAATATTTATATTATGAATTCATTCTCTGTATTAAGTCATTGGTCGTTTTAATAGAAAATTTACAAAAAGGTAAGATAGGAAGTCCTGTCTATCTTTTTAAGTTTTAAAATTCTTAAGCAGTGTTAACTCATATACTACAATGAAACTATGATATATTAACTTAGATGTGAATTTGTAATCCTTTTTTCTCTATCGTGCAGTCATACCAGTTGAGTGTTTTTCTTTAACAAAAATTTGAGGAAACAGTAATCTGTCAGAACATTCATTGGTTATTTGAATGTTTGGGCTTTTAACCTTTGTTGCTCCTTCTAAATTTGTGTAATGCACAATTAGCTACTACTGCTCATGAGCTTCCTTACTTGGAACTTAAAAGGTCTGATCACTGCACTCACTGCTTTATGGGAAAGGACAAGAAATTTTCACATAAGCAGTATCTACACCAATCAAATGACAAAAAGATACAGTTTCTCCTAGTATCCCTTTTTGGCCATTGCAAAAGTTTTCAGTTGTGTTAAATAATAATTCAAAAAACTTGCATGCTTTGTTGCTTTACTTCTATAAATATTCTCATTTACTGTTCAGATCTAGAGCATATTTTTAAATATGCTGCTGTAAATCAGCCTGAAAAGCTATATATACATTCTGTAAAATCTCTAGCTGTAACCCTAAATTATTGGCCATCATTCCTTTTCTAAAAATATTATGTTAAAATTAAAACTAAATTAAGATTAATACAATTAATAAAACCTATGAGCAAATATGACTGTCACGAAAAGTAATGAGCAGATTTTGCACACGCTTTATACAACCTCTCCACATTAAAACAATGGTTCTCTAGAAAACAAAATAGCTTTTCTTTAAATAGTGAAAAATTATCTAAACTTTTTAATCCACTGTAGTTTTGAAGTTCCCATATTTTATAGATACACAGATTATTATAGTATAATAGTATATAGTATATATTATATATATAGATATAAAGTATATTATAGATATATAGATTTTATAGTTCATTGGCCAAAACGTTCAAAAACAAATGTCCTAACCATAGTTTGGGTTTTTTTCAAGAATTCCTGTCAGAATATTCCTGTGATTCAGCAGTCTAGATTATTATTAGCTTTCTTGATTTATAGAAGAAAATTTTGATTACAAATCTGGCAAAGATTACTTAGCCGTTTGCATGGACTTTTCTCACAGCAGTCATTAAGCAGGATTTGATTCTTTTCTTCTTCTCCAGAAAACAGATGGTGTAACAGGTTTACCTAAAGTATGTTTTGAGAACAAAACACCCACAGGTTCAAACCCTAACTGGAACATACTGGTTAAAACAAAACCTGTTACCATCACTGGTATGCCCTGGACAAAGGCATACCCATACAGAGTGATCTACCTGATAAGCCTGGCAGCAACAATGGCTGATAAATACTCTGAACAGGGCTGAGGAATCTTAAATGTATCATCTGCCAGCTTCACCAGGAGTGACCTGAATCTCTGCTAATCAATTTAAGGCCTCAGCTCTGCATGATCTCATCATTTAAGACAGTCAGAAGGCCTCTATAGAGGAGGAAAGAAATTAAATAGGTCCTTCATTTGGATGTGAAGTTGATGTAGACAGACTAAAACTTCTGCTCAGAATCTTCAGTGAGTCCTTGAGTAGTTAGATTCATCATCCTGAGCAGCTTCCTAGAAGTTTTTACTGAACTTGTAGCAGAGGAATAACAAAATCATAAAATCTTGAAGGTTCAAACTGATCTGACCAGTACAGACAAGACTGCCTTTCACAGAGGAAAAACATCTAGTGCTATAAATTCAGAAATAAGTGATCTTGAAACTACTTTTTCTCAAATCAACATGGAGATTTCTTTATGGTTTTCCTTCAGGAATGAACTGGCTGACTGGAAGAACCAGGGCACTGTGTCAGAGCCTGAGCAGTGCTCTCCCCCAGCCCAATGTAGCTGGCCTGCATTCAATACCAGCTGATACGGCGTAGCCATTTCACCATGGTTCAAATTACAGAACAGTGAGCTGTTTGAGGAAGAGATGTAGGAGACCTTACATGTAAGAGAGTAGAAGCTCAGCAAGGAGCTGCATTTGAGCTGAGCCTCTCACTGCTGTCCTGTGCTGAGCTATGGTGCAGGCACACCCATGCCTGCCTGCCCACCCACCCCCCTGGCCCCACAGACACAAGGATAAGCTGTGGTAAATGGTACCAGTGCTGTTGTGTCAGGTTTTGCCACTCATATGTTCTTGAAATCTCAAAAACAAAACTGCAAAAGTAACCAGACCAATCCACTTGAGCAGAAGAAACCCCGGAAATACTGTGAAGTAGACTGCTAAAATTCCTTGTGTTTCTTTCCACTTGAATAATTTAGTTTTGACAAATCAGAATTCTTATTTAAAATTACTTCTCAGAAAACTTAAGGTTAGCTCTAGTCACCAACTAGATATAGAGGGATCTGTGAACTGAACAAATCTGCAAACTAAACAAATGCACCAAATCAGTTCTTCCTTCCCACCAGACATTTAGCATACCTGCAGCTTAAAATTATGGCTTAACTTTCAAGCCTCTAGAATGCTAGAGCTAAGGAGAAGAAGAAAGTGTGAGATATTTCCCTTCTCCTGACAGGCAGCTATGAAAACTTAGATTACTGAAATACTAAACCATGAGTGTAAACTAGCTATTAAGGTATTAAGGACCAAGGAAAAAGAACTAGTGCTCTGAGAAATTTGCTTGTTATTTAAGAAATTTTAAAGACACTACCCAATGGTACTGACCACTCTGAATACCAAATCACTTTTCTGTGTCTTACATTGTGCCTCCAAAAATCTGTAGCACTGTCTACTGATTAAGATATTGTGTTGTTTACATTAACATTACATTATTCTTAGTGCCCACACAGTATTCTTACTGCATTAGACAAGGACTGTTTAAGAGTTAATAGCACTGGGTAAGACCACTTCTCTGATCTGCAAACACAGTAAGATGCTTTATCTTTGGAATTATGTTAGCTCTAGAGTTAACCACAGGATGAAGAGATGCCATCTCCGCAATGAACCTCATTTTAGCGCAGTGTAAACACACTTCCCCCACATCAGCTAGTCTCACAGCATTAGTGGTGTGTTGTGATTGATTACCAGCAGTGTTGCTGAGATATGGATTTGTATCTCAGCTTTTTATCACTGTGACTTGCAAAAGGCAGTTCCTTATTTACAGACTCGAGCTGTATTAAGTGACATTATTAGGTAATACTTTTGTTTAAGTGACACAAAGGCTTAGCATATTGGTGGTTTATGACATCCAAGCTGTTATAATCTGATGACTTACCCCTCACTTTTTCAATTTGTAAATAGGACCTGCAGCACAAGAACATATGGTACTAAAGAAATTAAAGCTAAAGTAAATGGCATTAAAGCAAATTCAAATATAACAATCTGAATTATAAACCTAGATCTGTATTAAGACTTTTGAAAACAGGACACAAAAACCTAAAGATGAAAATTAACATTTCAGGTCCTTTTTTAAAAAAAATATATATATATTTTAGGCATTTACTGTGATTAAGTAATACCTTATTAACATTCATTACTTAGATGTTATAGGTAAATGAATATATCAGTAAATATTTTTAGTAATTGAAACTCAGTCTGAATACATTATTAAAAATTCTTTGTTTACCTTTCAAACTTTGGGTTCATAGCACATTGACTCTGGTACAGCAAAACCATGTTATTTTATATCTTTATTACAGTAAATATACTTGCTTATATCTATAAACACCATCACTGAACACAAAACAACAAAAAAAAAAAAAGCCAAGCAAAATGCTAATATTCCAAACTAAATATCAAAATGCTATGAAAAGAAAAATGAGATTTTCCTAACTTTATAGCAGCTTTCCCAAGAAAGGAATTTCATTATACTTTTCATGTAAATAGGAAGATTTCCCTTATTATTCTGCAGATAATTTCCAACCTCTACCATATGAAGCACCATGTTACCCTAACAGTCCAAAGTAATTTCTGATGTACTTCAATTTTAATTTAAGCATGTGCTTAATTTATACCAATCAATTTGAAATGTGGGATTAGTTCCATCATCTTATAATCCAACAACTCCATCAAAGGCAGTTTTTTATTATACCCTTACAATTGTTGCACTCTGACAGAAGTTCTTCTCATATGATGTATGACTTCAGTTAAGTATAGCAGCAGCAGGATTTTTAATATCACTGTAAAGACTCACATAACTGCCACTGCTCTACTGCATTTCTACTCAACTAAAATACCTCTTTTCAGGACAATTTATCATACAGAAGTTGACTTTTTTTTTTTTTCCCACTTTTAGTGTATTTTGGAAGGTTGGTTTGTAGTGTGGATTTATTCTGTTTGGGTTTTGTTTTTTTTTTTTATAATCTACAGGTATCTGCTTGCTTGTTTGCATGAATAAAGTCTCTCTTCTGTGTAATTTTACAGAGAGCAAATTGTAAACAGAGTTCTCTATTCTTCTATCTCTAAATATAACCCATCCTGAGAAGTATATACATAAATGACACAGGACTGGAAACGGGATCCAGTTTTAGCATTCTCTTAGGCTTCAGAGTAAGAACCATGCATGATACTGCTTCTAAGCACAAAAATCCTAACTTAAAATCTGTAAAATGTGCCAACACTATCATTAACAGAGTCAGTGCAGACTAAGCACAAGTCCTACTCACATGACACCCCTTTTGGGGTGACAAGCAAAGCAGCTGCTTAGATGTGGTTTCTATCTCAGCCGTGTTGAGCGTGTTATACTGACATTGTTGTGGCATCTCCAGGAAGGGACCAACTCACAGTACCCAACTATTAGCCAGCAAACACCAGTGAAGAATGAAGCAGAAGTTCAAATTTGGTCATATTTCTGCGATTTGATACTTTGTGTTTACTGTAGTGTAGTGAGTTTGCAAACATGACAGCAACTTCACCACCACTCCCCCAAACAGGAGACAAATGAGTCAATGAAGGCAGAGCAGTTCACTGTAATAAAAACAATCCTCAGACCTTAAGCACTTTGGAGTAACTGCATTCAAGTATCACTCTGATAATTTGCATTTTTAAAAAAGCAGTAGCCTAATATAAACCACAGAACTCATGACAATTTCTAGGCTTTGCTCACTTAAGGAGTGCTGCAATTACAGATTTCTCTGGCAGCCAGACACCCCAGGCAGCACTTTTGGCCGTTTGGGATCCTAGCCAAAGCCTTTCCTCAATTTCAGCAATCTTTTTTTCAAAACCCTAAGTCAGGTTAATTCTTCTGAAGGAAGTACCAACAAAACAAATAGCTCCTTGTCTGTACATCTGCTGCTGATGCTTGCTATTAGGAGTTTTGTGTTTGAATTAAGAGAAGCACAAGGATTCACTAAAATATGGAATCTGATCAGACAATTACCTAAAGACAGCCACTTACCACTTTTTCCCTCACCAGGAAGAACAGTTTACTTAGTGAATAATCCAGAGTGAATTATAAGCATAAAGAACAGATAACTCTGTTGAGAATATACTCTTCTGTAAAAGAAGTGTCTCCTGACAGATGGAAGATCTACCCCTTCAACAACTACTACAGATCAGAGGAAAGCAGACATGCACTAACGAATGGAAGTGTTTCTGTTTGGATCATGTCTCCCCCTAGATACAAGTTATGATGTAAGTACTAAGAAAGCTTACGTGTCACAGACAAAAGAGACCAAGAAAGACAGCTTGCCATAAACAGAGTTTACAAATGACATTTTACTCTACAGACACAAGAAGAAAGAATAGTTTATGAATGTCATACTTTCATGATGATACTCAAATATTGCAAAAATCTTTACAGGCTACAAGGCCTACTTAAATATGCGATTTACAAAGCAAGAAACTCCAATACTTACATAGCTGTGACTCTTAAGGAAATCTGAAGGGTTGCTTGTGCAGACTTTATCCCCTTCCAAGCCAATTACTCTTTTACAGATATTTGATTTGGGGTCATTTGGGCTTTTCACAATTACAATATCTCCTCTGAGAGGAAAATAAAAAAAAAAATTAAAAAAAAAATCTTAAAAAAAGAAACAAACAGGAGAACTCTTCAGTACAAGCTATTTGTGCATAAATGCATATACTCCAATATATTCACATATATTAAAGATAACTCCTTCTGCTGAAAATTCTTGTCTACAACTTTAGTTTCTTCAGTTTTCCTGAAGGTGTAATTTTACAGTTTTTCAAGTACATTGGGAGAGATTCTTTGTTCCTTAGATCGTTTATGAAACATTTAAGACTGCATTTCAACTGACAATGCTCTGATGAAATTAATGCTATTTGACTTGATCCTGTTGCTATCTAAATATGGAACAGAACAGGCTCCATGTTCCTAAATGTTACTGACCAAATGTTATTCTTCCGAGGGAACTTCAAATGTCTAATCTGACTTTGTAATACCTTATATTACTTCTGCCTCCTGATTATGCACATTAGATTGTAGAGTGAAACACCACAACAAAATGGGCGAGGGCCTTGTGCTCTACAGTGCAGTATTAAACTGACATTTGATAAATGGTTACTTACACCATTTGGTAATTTTTTCAACATCCTATCTGAGCACAGCAATACCTACAGATTGGTTTTCAAGTAAGATTATACTGCTTAGAAAAGTTACATTCACACAATAGAACTGAAAAAAAGGAATTTTTCCATTTTTGAACAAATCTGAAAAAGTGAGATAGACTATGTAAGTGACATAGAATTCTAAACAAATTCTGACCATTTTTTTGATGGGCTGTATGTGCTGATTACTTCCACAAGATTCAGAGGACATTTATGAAAAATTACAATGTAGAAGCAGAAGAATATATGAAAAATAAAGGACAGATAGAATGCTGTTATTGACAGGCTCTGGCAAACAGGATGTAAAATCTTGTCTCAACAAAGGAGCATACTTTCGAATGCAATAAAAGTGGCGGCTAAGGTTCTCCGAAAAGACAATATCAGAATTTTGAATGGTAGGTTCCATTGAAGGTCCAGAACACTGCAAATTAAAAATAAATGAGAAAAAAATTACTATTTCCAATTGCTTTTCTCTAAAATACATTAATATTCAAATGATTTGCTAATAAACTAGAATGGGTGTAATGTAAAGCACAACTAAAAAGGTGAGACTCCAAGGAACACCTGATATATTTATCAGGTGAGTTCAACTTCCAGAGCACCTCTAACTCTGTTACAGCTCCACATTCACTCAGGATTGCTCCTGAAGTGCACGAGGTGCTATAAGCCCCTATGGATTCATTTCAGCAGCAAATCTGCAGAAAATTATTAGGAGCAGCACTAAAAGCTCTGCAAGCTTATCCCTTTCTTCAGCCTCTGTAAAAGAGAATCATCATAGAAGCTGAAAGGGCAGTTCACAGCCCAAGTTCACTATGTCCAGCAGCAGTATCCTGCTAGGTTTAGAACCTGGGCAAGGAGCATAAAACATCCAGAAATCTGCCCAGAGTTGGAAAGAAGAGCATATCCTCTGGCATTATTAGCAACTCCGGTCTTTCTGGAAGAACTACTCTCCAAAAGATGCTTAATCAGAGTTTCCCATTTGCTTCAGTGATGCTTCAAACAATAACTTAGCAAAAAAATACAAATGCCTGAAGTATAAATCATTTTCTTAAAGGCTGGACCCACACCTCCAAAGAAATAGGCAACTAGTAAACAAACTTTGAAAAAGCTTTCAAGAAAATGAAGAGACCTGAAATACTGCCATTATCACATAGAGCAATTTCAGTGCTATATTTTTATTTTCTTTTAAATGTCAGGAAAATGAAGAGTTACCACAACAATTCCTCCAAGGTACTCAAAGGCACAATGTGCTATGCAGCCATATTGCACAGTATACCCAAGAAATCGAAAGGTTTTTCCTAGCACATTGCGAAGCATGGTACAGTGTTACGTCGTTCAGCTGGTTCTAGTCTACAGTAAAACAGAAGAATATCATTCATTTGATAAAAAGCAACCTAGCATTTACAAAATTATCTTTTGCATCTAAAAACTGATGGACAGTACTTTTAAAACAGTGAATAAAGCCAACAATAAGTGGCTATATCTGAATATAGTTTAAATGGTAATGCCATCAAGAAGGTTTTAATGTACTACACAGACCCTTCTACATGTACAATCAGTGTACCCCTCTCACCAGCTTATTAGTGACATTCAGTCAAGCAGGAACTGAAACAAAAAACTCAAGCAAATAAACAAACAAAAAAACACACAGACAAAACACCACAACTTTGTGAAACTAAGGAAATTAATGGAGAGAAAGGTGTCAGTGCTCTGCTGACTCAGCTGGGCTTCTTTTAGTTAAGACAGCAGACAGGCTTACCTGCCACATGCCTACATATCAGCAATATTTAGAACATCTTCCCCTCCTCTAAGTTTGTCTGCATGGACTCTGGAAAGCTGCAATCATACCTTTAAATGCAGGCTTTGACTCCCTGACTGGACCATGTACTGTAACTCAGATGAAGTTATTAAGTAACACCTGATACTGTTGCTTTACTCACATGAATACCGTGCAAGTTAAATCTCCATTTTTCATCAAGCACTGCAACACTCATGCAAAACAGAGAAGCGTCAAACACTATGAATTGAGTTGAAGATATTTCAGAACTAAAATTACATTCACAGAGAACTGAAGTAATCAAGTAGTCAACCAAAACATTAAAAGGAACCTGATGATAACTCAAATGAAAAAAAGTCTTGAAAAACTAGACAAATTTGAAGATGAGTCCTGAATGGCTTGCTTAAGTAAGACTATACCAGAAAAGGAATGCAGCTGTTGATGGGAATACCAGAGGTTTTGCAGAGCTTTGCTTTGACTAGACTTCCACTACCAAAACACTTGCATATAAAAGTATAGTGTTAGGTCTTTCTGTTTTTGGCTTCAGAACAGCAGCGTTAAGTTCTGCAGTACATAAAACTGTAAACTACTGACCCCTCCTTGGGATATTTAAGTGAAACTGTGAAGATTAAATGTAATTCCTTCAATGAACACCCTTGTAGAAACTGGAACAGCTTCACTGTACGCAAAATGCTCTTTCAGCAGAATTTATTCTGGAGAGCCAGAAAAGCGGTTTGTCCTTCTCAACCGAGTATGCTATGAAAAGCATGGACCAACTCCTTGCTCTCAGGGCCAGAAACACTGTGAGCCCAGAAATGTGTTAGAGGTGATAAAAGGAAGATGGAGTGACAGCAGATCAATTTGAGTTGCACTGCTAGTGTGAATTAATGACCACAACTATCTTTAGAGAGAACATCATCAATACTTCCTCATAGCACCTGCTAGAAAGGCAGCCTCACATTGCTTCTCAGTTTAAGCAGACAGAAAAATACTGTGCAACTGTCCTTTTATTAATATATGAAGACAGGGTGGAATTCAGGCACCTGTGGATATTATAGGTAAAAAGGAATTGTAATAACATTATGTTACCTTGACCAGAGTAAGCAGATATTGGTGACTGAGACAAGTGGAATGCTAACAACAGGCTCATTAAGAGAAAATGCAAACCTCTCATTCCAGCAGCTATCAGGCTATAACTAAAATATTGTTTTAATTATGAAACTACAAACAACTACTATATGTCTCTGAAAATGACTGCAACGGATTTCCTTTTAGACTCTGGATGAGATACTTCCAGTAGTTACACTGAACACATTAATTTCTCTCGGATGTCTCCAAATAACTCAGACTTTGGAGGGATAGACTCTTAAATTATTCAAGAAAACACAACACAGGGCTCAGAGAGAGATTTACCTACTGCTAGAGCCGTTATGGTATAAAACAAACCATGAGGCTAGGACATGAATGAAGAGGTCTCAAATTTTGTCACCAGTTCTCTTAAAATAAATTCTTCACCCCTAAGACATGGATTTCACCAGTCCAAGTTTACAAATGTGGCACAATGGATTTTTTTTAAATGCTCAGGCTAATCAGATGTTCCTGATAATGATGAAAAAAATTATTTGCTCTTATATAAGGCTTTGTATTCCTACTGAAGGAAGTTAATTTCAAATCAAAGCATCTAAATACACACACCCATACCCACACCCCTAGATTATACAAAATTTAAGCCTAACAAAATAACTTTGTTATTGGGGGTTCAACATAATGGCCTTTAGACATCTAGTGTTATTCCACAAAATAACTACAACCCTGAAGGTTTCCATGCAGTTTTAAGTAACAACTAGTTAATAAGTGAATGGTTGTAGTAAAAGTCCAGTCAAAAAAATGAACTCTATTTAAAAAACACCACAAAATATTTATCGGACAGTTGTTCTAGTTTAAGCATCAATTAAGTATTGTTTCCTCAGGAACCTATTTATCACACATCTTTAAAACAATGTCATATTGTTGATCACAAGAAGGTGAATGGCTGAATGTTTTTCCACATCACACAATTAATTTTAATACAACGTGCTGTCATCAGGCTCCACCAGATACAGCATAAGACCATTAAGCACAATAAAACAAATCAGTCACAGACCCCTTGAAAACTTAATGGATCTACTGTATAAACCTCCTTATCGTAGAACTGATGGCGTAAAACCTGTTGTAATTACTTCCAGGTACTACCTACTATTATATAGCTGAAAATTTTATACTGAAGTAGACATTATTTTTATACCTAACGTAGACATTGATTAAAAGGTTACACATCCATATTTATCACATAGAATATAATCTGGTTATTTGACAAGAACTGTATAGTTTATCCTCTGCAGCAAATAAAATGTAAAATATAATCACTCTTATCCTCTGTTCCCTTTTCCTTACATAGCCTCTGCCTTCATAATTTGATTTTTTGTTTGTTTGTTTGTTTATAAAATTAATCACAGCTAGCAGGGTGGAAATCACTTTGAGCCTCATGAATGACATCCAAGAGATGGGAAAGGATTAGTTCTCAGTTGCTGCCAGTTATAGCACCAGGTGGCTTTTTCTGCAGTGAAGGTGTTACCGATAATCCCATTACATTGGTACTAAATCTTGCAGACATCAAAATTATCACCAAGGTTCCTTTTCATCCCATCCTTTCCAAATGACTGGAAGTCGCTTCACCTGAAAGAAGTCAAATCCACATGCAGCTGCTGTTTTAGCAGCCAGCGGACTCCCTGAGAATGCCAATCGTGATCCAATTTCGCTGTGCTGGTGGCCCCCTATTCCCTGTCCAATAATACATCTGTTAAAAAATCCTACAGCTACAAATCAAGTTTAATCCTACCAGGGACCTCATGTTGGTCTTGTCTTCCAAAAAGGCAGCAGGTTTTGCCATCTATCTCTGCTAGTGTCTGGGGAATACTCTTTAAATCCCAGCCCTACTTAGAAGAATAAGCTAAGGATCACAAAACATGACCTCAAAAACCCTGATATGACTATATTCTGACCCAGAGGCATTCATTCTAGGTGAAGATTAGAACTTTGCATAATAAGATTACACAGCAAGTGAATGATATCAAGGGACTATCCATATGCAGCCGCCTGTTTTTCTATAGACAGCCTGTGCTCTGCAATATGCAGTGCAGACGAAACAGAGCTTGGTCTTTCTAGCTGAAATAAAATAGATTCACATAAATTAGTTGGCCATTTCCAGATTCCTAAATCCCCTATTACATCTTTTATTGACAGCTCCTGTGAGGATAGCACAAATGGTATTCTCTTTGTATGCTCTGCCTCTGTAACAAGCGCACTCCAAGGGAAACGTACATAGGTTGTCTAGAAATTAGCATCTTGTTTGCTGTAATCTTGGATTACAATTAACTGTGCACATAATAAAATTAGGAAATTAGTGCGATTTATCATTTCCAGATAACCAATGGCATTATGCAAGACAGTTTAACATATGGTGCCAAAATTTTAAATGCTGGAAAATCAAAGTCACAGCCAGTGAAAGTGGGGCTAAACAAATTATTGGGCTTGACATTAAAGAGATTTTCACTACAATAAAAAAAATCCAGTCACATTTGCTTTATGTAATTCTTCCTAGTTCTGACATTTCACTGAATATTTATAGATATTTTATCAGTTTTTTCCTTAGCTAACAGAAACTCCTCACAACATTCTCCACTTCTAACCAGATGCCTTTCTGCACACAAAGTAATCCCATACTTGCACCGTATCTTTCTTTTTTTTACTTTGAAAAAGAGACAATCCCCTACCCCCTCAAAAAAAAAAAAACAAACCCAAAACCCCCAAACAAACAAAAACTTGACTAGGCTATTGAAAAAATAATGTTTGCAGTGTTATTTATATCAAACTATTCTTTTAAAACTTCTGCATGCTAGAATAGTGAAGGGTGTGTGTCGTTTATTTGGATTCTTCCCATATCATACACAACTTAATAAAGATAAAATGCTTTAAATAGTCTAACTAAACTATGGATTCCAAACATCAAATGCAACACAAGAAGCAATTTTCAAAAGGTGTTTCCTTGCAAGGGGTCAGGCAGAATTTGATTTGTATTTCTAGCTGTTGGTTTTCTCTAGAAGAAACACTGGATTCAGTCTGGCAAATCTGAAAAAGCTTGGTAATATTGCGGATGAGGAGATTATTTTGCCACATTATCTCTACTAGGCACTGACAGCTTGTCTCCAACAAGTGTTCCTTCATCTACTGATCTCAAGCTGACAAGGAGCTCAATGCTGTAAACATAAAATCACATAATGCAATCCTCTGGTGTTAAACAGATAGACTACCTACATAAGAATGAGCATTTTTTCAAAACAGATTTCAAGTAGTTCTCACTGGTTCTATTTACCTCTGGGAAACAACTCCTGACAATCCCACAACCCTGTGTAAAACACTGTATTAATGGTCAGATGCATTCCAGGGCTTCTATCTTCATCTGCAGCTCTATACACTCATCTTTACTGAACAGCAAAATCCGGATATCTGAGTAAAGGGATGGTCGTACATGGCAAGTTTGAGCCTCTGAGGGATGCCTAAATATTTACTTAACAGCTTCCCATAACAATGTCAAAGTTAGGACAAATGCCAAAGCTCTGACAGACAATCCAGTTGCTTTCCTGGTGACTGAGAAAAACACACCACATCTATGTGACAAGGGTCAAAAAAACATATTCTTAGCTATATGCATTTATCTTAAATTTAAAGACAATCACTTTCTTGAGATAGACATTTACAGTTGATTTTAATTAAGACAAATAGTTACAAGTCCAATTTTCATGGTAGTCATTCAAAATCTGTGACCCTACAGAAACTAATATTGTCCATGGCTCACGTGCCCCTGCACTTCCCAGTGCTGACACACCTTCTAGAAATATGCAGGTATTTTTGGAAACACTACTCCAACTAGTGAATAGGAGTAAATAATTCCCCTATGGACTGATGGGTAAAAAGGCTGTTTATTTAAAATATTTGTAATTACAAAGAGGATTGTTTGCTGGTAAAAAAAAAACAAAACCAAACAAAATAATAAAAAAAAACCACCACAAAAACTGAAACCTCTCCACATCAGACAAAGCAATTAATTTATGTCCACCATCAGCAAGACTGTTGAGAAAGAAACACAGGTGTCTTAATCTTATCCCCAGTGTTAGACTCAGATTAGAGAGCCATCACTGAAGACGACACCTCTGTTTACAAACCTCCATAGCGGTTTGTGAACACAAATCACACAGTAAGAGATCTTCACACAAATAGTAAATCAAACCTGTTACTAAACATTTGAAAAATACAAAAGCAAAAAAAAAAAACCAAAACAAAACAACCAAAACAACACTTTTAGAACTGTGAGGAAAGATAACAACAGTAACAACCTTTCTGTACGTTCATCAATACTTCTCAGTTACAAGCATCATCTTCTAATGAAATACCTTATGCATACTCTGGATTAAAAGATGTGTTAAGAAACAGGAGAAAGAAAACAGTCAGACAAAAGCAAGCTCAGAATTTACGTTTTCAAGTTACCTGAACAGAAGAAAAATGCAAATCAAATGCTTGATGCTGCTGTAACTTTCATTTACTAAGTGCTAAATACACATGTACATGGTTTCAACCACTTATTTTTTCATAGCATAATGGCATTTCATATGAGTTTATGCAGTAAAAATAAATGTTAATCAGTACTTTTTCTCATTGCTCAATAAAATTTTATTAGTTATTTCTGAGCTATTTCATGCATAAAAATCAAGTTTTGTAAGTTTTTCTCCACTTACAAATACAAGTATTAAAAAAAGTCCCAAACATCAATAGATGAGTGCAATGATATTCAGTCTAAGTTAATCCCCAGACATCCAAATCCATGAATAAAAATTCATCAGTTTTAAATACACTGAGCCTATTAAACAAGAACAAAAGCATATGCACAAAAGAGCTTTTAATATATTTCAAAGCCCACAAGAGCCGTGGTCTCATTAAAATTATAAATTACACAAACATGGAATAAAGATTCAAACTGCAGTGCAGCTAAGCAGATTACAGAAAACCCCGCGTTCCATATGATAACACACCATGGCCCTCCCAGATGGGGGCTTGGAACAAAAAGGCCATCACTGCAGCTAGGGAAAACCTCCTTGTGATCTCTGGTTTCTGTTCAGCAGATGACAGCCAAATAATATGTTGATTATTCTGTTTGTGCTGCTAAGCTTGTAAGATGGAATAAAAGAGATATGATCTATTGTGAACTCAATGCTAATGTGTTGCTCCACTCATAAATAATATACTGAATTTATTCTGAAACTATCTTTTCATCCAAGTTCCAGGTTTTAAATGCATGAACTAAAATAAAAAGCCAGCATAAACTATTATTTAATTTGATGGATTAAAGTAAAAGATACAGCTGACACAATAAGAAGTGAGAAAACTGACTACTTAGTGTATCAAGTAAGTAGAGGTGCCTTTCTCAAATTTAGCAAATGAGTACCTGCAAGACACTGAGCACACTCCAGCCCCACAAAATGCATTATCAGTGATAACCAAACAGATTACCAAAAAGAGCCTATATGACTTATTTTACCACAGATAACTATTCCAAATCTAAATTTCAAATGCAGACACAAGTACTTGTAATACAGAAAAACAGTAGAGAAACAATGATTGTATAACCACTAATATTACATCACCCTGATTGAATTGCCTTCTTGAAAACTGTTGAAGTTTTTAATAAGCAATCAGATATTATTTCATCTAAGTTTACTAACTTGGCTTGTTCCAAAAGCACACAGTTTTGCTCACCCTTTCTTCCATAATACACTGCATTTTAAAAGTGACTGGCTGTACAGCTCCTTTCACAGATACTGTCTACATGCTGAGAAGACTGATCATCTTCCTTCCTACAATTTAATGTTTGTTAATTTTAGGTCTTTCATGCCAGAAATGTTAAAAATGTTATTAAAAAACCACAATCACTGCAGCTTGGCAATGGCATGAGAACATAAAGACCAAACACTGCTTCACTCTTCTTGGACCAGTGGAAGCACAGTTGATAAATGGTGGAAACATGCAGCTCCAAGAGTGTGCAACAGCTTTCTCAGAAACATAGAAATTTATTTAAAAGAAGCTCAGTTACTTTTCTTCCTTTGCTAGGGACACAGAGACAGTTCTAATTCACGGAAATAATGAAAAGCTGGAAACTGAAGAGATATCAGATTCAAGTATATTTAAGTCTTAAAACCAAAAATTCAGATAAATTACTTCCTCCAGAATGAGCTCACCATTGCAATGAAATAACACATATATATTATTTTAGTAAAAAAAAAAAACCAAAACTTGATAGGACTTTGAAACAATTAGTGAAGCTCACTCACATTTACACTAGCAACCACAACCTTAATTCTTTCCTGTTTACAATACTGTAAATTATTCTGCAGTTGCCAGTTACAGTACTGTTATTTCTATGACCTTGATGCTAATCCATTTCAACTTCTACAACTTTAACTATTAATTTATTTTTATTTATCTTACATATGTAATCTCATATAAATGCAAAATAGTATGGGGGGGAGGAAATGAATTCTCAGGATACATTTATATTTCTGTAACCAAAGCTTTTTTCATATTATGAAATTCATATAATAAAAAGGGTTTAACAATAAACAAACTGCTCCAGCAACCATCACAGCACTAGTATCTAAGCTGCCAAAAGCTAACTCAAGTCAACACAAACTTCAGTGCATTACTGAGTAGATAGTAACTTGGCTTGAGTAGACAGTAACTTGAAACAATTCACACAGGTGATTCTCAAACACTGAAACACAAGGGAGCTTGCTTCCTCAGGTAGCCCTGCTCCTCAAGACATGCTCCTGCACTGGCATGTCAGCAAATACAGCATTTTTGCCATGGAACTGGCAGGCTCAGTATAGGAGCTAGAAGAAGGGGAATCCATTGAGATAAAGAATAATGCAAGTTTTCTAAAATAGAGCTTGGCCTCTAAAAAGTCAGATCTTCAGTGTTTTCTGCTGGTTTTTTTAAATCATGGTATTATTCCAACACATCTACATGCATTTCAGTTCAACCACTGCTCTTTTGCATGTCTTTATCAGAGGTTGAATAAAAGACTGAGCAGTTCATAAATCTAAGACAAAATAGGCAATAAAGGAAGAAAAACTGCTTGTTAGAAGATACTACACTATCTGAAGTGAATTCCATGCAGGCAGTGGCTGAATACCCAGGCTAGCATTAATCTAGCTGTCGGGAATATCTACAGAAGCCACAATGATCAGAATACATCATTGGCCAGTACACTGGAAAGCTGTGGTTACAAGTCTGTGGGACTTGCCAATTAATTACATTGCTACATGTAAGTATATCAGCAAAGACTCTCCTCCCCAAAAAAGAAAGAAAAAAAAAAAAAAAAAAAAAAGAGACATTTCCTCTTTTTATGACAAACAGAAGGAAAATAACCTCTGTGAAATAAACCACTAATCTGAGTGGCACTTAAGATCGTACATTCAACTTACAACTCATTTCCAAGATTATTGTTCTTCAAGTTTCAGTAATACTACACTGTACATTTTTATAATCTGAAATTACAGAAACATTAAATCACTTTATTTATTAGTGTCTTCAGCAGATACCACATTAATTCATGCCTCCTAATTTATTTACTTCTATTTTAAAAGAGCTGTTTAAATTTGGCACAGGTTTAATTTTTTACCACTGTTATTCAGTATATCCACAGGGGTGCATTTAGGTAACAACCAGAGGCCTTCTGAAAAAAATCATATAATGTTTTATATAATATCATACAACTGGTACATTTTAAAACCTCCCACTAATCCTCACGTTTTCCACAAACTGACTGGATAAGTAGTCTAAGCTTTTTCATACTAAAAAAAAAACCAAACCAAACAGTTCTCTTGGTGTCAGAATTTCCAGGATTAAACATTCTTTCCAGTTGTTGGCTCACGGCCTGAAGATCCTGCACTTTCAAACTTATCCCATTCTAGCTAGTTCAAAGATCAGGAAAATGAAGCCATCTTCTTTGCAGCCATAATCCATGACCCATGCTGTTAGATACTTAAGAACATCTCAAAAGCAAACTACCTTGTTTCAGCTCCCAGCAGGAGCTCAGCAGGGTACTGGATCACATGACTGCAAACCCTACCTAGTCAGGTGACTCAACAGCTAATCTGATTTGGTGACTATAAAACTTTAATCAGTACAGTCTAATACCATCACATTCCAGAACTGATGAGGGAAGCAGCTTGGCGATGTAACAGCAAACACTAATAAGATTATGAATAAGAACGGCCACTAGAATGCAGTTTTCTGGTCCTCTATCCCATACTCAAACCCAACAGAAAAATATTACTGGAAACTGACCAGGCAGATATATAGTTTTGAAACAAAATGCTATCCATTTTGGAATAAAACTCATCCATGCATTTTGCTCATTGCCACAGAAGGACAAGAGCATACATTGAATCTTATAAGGCACAATGAAAACATTTCAAATTGGTGGTTTTGCTATCAAGGAAAATGAAATATGTACATCAGTAACATCATCTTGTTGAAAAACACTGCTCTCACGGTGCAGGCTGAGCTTGCGTTAACTGAAGGTCCTAAGAGTTTGCATCTGTAACCCACAATAGGCTGCATGTGGTAAACAGGAGAGAGGCAATGACAGCCCCAATAGGTGTGTTTCCTCTTACCAAGCACAAAATACTTAAATCACATTTTAAGAAATGGTGCTATTCTGGGGACACTAGGATTGTCACCAGATCCACAGGCTGCAGCTTTTGAAGAAAAAAGACAAACATACCTACAAATAAATCCCAAGCATAGTTTTTCCAAAATGTTTTGATTGCTCTCGCTCAGTCATTCTATTCCCTCCACTTTTTCCTTTAGGAATTCTCACCCCAAATCCTCCCAATTCATCTTAGAATCTGCTTTTGGCATAGGCAAGCAGCTGAATTGGATCAGCAAGTTTACAAGAAATGGAAAACAGCAAGCTTCATGTCTTTATGATACAGATACAGAGGTAGGATTTACAGTTAAAACTGACATAAACATTTGATCAAGTCTACATAGTAATATGTGAGTTGTGAGAACGAAAAGTTGATTATTCTACAGTTCAAGGCATCCTGTTCTAGACACAAAGGTTTAGACTTCTCTGTTTCACAGTGAGCTGAGTATGACCATAGTCAATTGCCATAGCTCAGATGACAAGAAATAACTTCCTAAGACATTTCCTGATCACTTGCAATCATCTCCAGGTTCTTTATTTTCTCTGTATTTCAATTCCATCCCTAGACCAGGAACAGTAGGACTTCTCTACATACTAATATGTATTTGAGGATGAGAGTATTTTTCATATAGTACCATCTAGAATTGCAATTCCTGAGGTCTTGCTTTCCGTTAGACAGCCCCTAGTGGAATCTTTCACAATGGCTAGAAATTCATCTCAGGAAGTTGACATGTGAACATCAGCAAACTTTTAGTATGATTCAAAGACAGTGAAAAAGCTATTACTATTCCTGAAATGAAACACTAATGACTTAAAAATACAGACATTTCCATAAAATTCATTTCTTCTCTATTTCTCTGAAATGAAATGCAAGTAAAGTCGGATGTTGTAAGTGGTGCTTTCATAAGCACATATTCAGTTCATATATATTCATAATTCAGTTCAAGTGCCCCCTCCCCACTGTGTGTATAAGTCCTTTTCCTTTCCACATCAACTCAGCAGTATGACACAAAACCAAACTATTAAGAAAGTTGATAGATTGTTCCAAGTCAGATTAGTGAGCTGAATCAGCTCAAGAAAGGATCTGACAAGTACCAGGGTCTGCTGGACTGGAAGCGGAGTGACTTTGTCTTTTAGCGACACTGACCTATTGTATCAGCTCAGGAGATATTGATATTTCCACTAAACCTGCATTTTATGCAAGAAATTCTAAAAGTGGTAGGGCCACAGCAGAAGTCTCCCAATTGCAAAATGCTTTGATTATGTGGGCTCCAAACTGAGAGAGAGAAAAACAATTATTTAACCTCTAGTTTTAATTGACCTGTAGGAAAATGAGGTCATGTCAGAGTACTAATGAGAAATGGAAGAACAAAAGAGAGGGCTCAGGCCTGGATGCATATATACACCTGTTCTGTAAAGTTAGCGTAACTTATATTAGCATATTATATATATATTTATAGTTAAAAAAAAAAAAAAAAGAGTCAAGTAAATACTTTAACTGAAGTAACAAAAGGAAGTGTACTGTTTGGAATGGGATAAAAACAAACCACTGAAGACAAAGTGCAGGTAGTATATAAATTGATTCTTTTTCTGATAGGCAAATGACTTATCAATGGTCTTCTCACTGGGTTACAAGTGTTATACAAAAAAGTTCTCTAATAGATATACTGCAATTTTTGCTAGTGTTACATATCTGAAATATTTATGTATCTGGACTCTAGAATGACAGTACACTAAGAAATGGAAGACTTGATGTTTTAAAAGTGGAGAACTCCCTGAAAGATTCTTGAAATCTTTTAAAACAATTGTGAATTATGCTTTATGCTTTTACTTGCTTAGTCTTTCCTATTCCAGATATTCACAACTCATTAGTCAGATCCTACAGAATTGACATTTAATAAGTATATTTATTCCTTGACATGTTTTTAAATGTATCCTTCGATTTGTTTCTTGTGAAGACAAATACTTGTAACTTTCACTGAACAATAATCTACATTTGCAAGTATATATTTATTATTCAACATTTCACTATTTAGTAGCAAACATAAAACATTAAGACAACCTTATGATAAGGATCTTAAGCTATTCACTGCTTAACATGTAAAGAAGCTTGGCCGGTAGCCAAATGAATGCAGTTTCACCGATTAGGAAGACATAATACTGCAACTGTTTGCAGTGACAAAAATCATTCACTGATATTAAAGACTGAAAGTAGAGAATTTTAACATTAAAGCCTCATTAGGACATCCTGCACATATCTTCATGCAGCTTGGGATGCATCTGAAACACCAACAGATTAAAACCAAATACAGAAATAGTTGTGAGGTGCCGACAGTGCGGCACAGAGGCTAGAGGTAACTCAGGGGTGCGCAGGCCACGCAAGACTCGCCCTTCAAGGCTCACTGTCACCCCGAGAAAAAGACAGCGGGGTCTCCCCGCAGCACAGCTGGCGAGGCCGAGTCACCAGCACCACACCACCCGTCTCTTCACACCGGCCCCGCGCCAGGGCAGCGCGGAACTGGGCTGGGCGGGGCGAGACGCGACGCGACGCGGCCGCCCCCTCCCGCTATTAGCCCCCTCATCCCCGTCCGGCGCTCCAGGACTCCCGCCAAAGAGGCACCCAGCGGCCTCCAGCCCAACCCCACCAGACTCACCTGCCTGCTCGCTACCGGGCGCCCCGGCCCTTTCCCCGCCCACTTAGTCCGGGACGTACAAACAACGCGGTCTCCTATTGGCTACCTGGTTTCCCATGCCGAGTTCCCATTGGTGGAGAGGAAAAGGTTTGATTCTTCCCGGCGTCCCCTTGCGGCTGTCAACTAAGGGGCGGCCGAGATGGCGGCAGCCCCGGCAGCTGATGGGGTGGTACGGGGCCGCGGGGCCACCAGCTTCCAGCGGAAGGCCGCGGCTGGTAGCCGCCTGGCCGCTGTGGCGGGCACTCGACCTTCCGTTCGCCACGGGCAGCTGCTGCTCTCCAGTGGGCTTCCCTCCCTGGACTGTGTGCTAGGTTGGTGGGGAGCGGGACCTGGGACTTGGCGGCTGCTTACCCCCCCCCCCCTTCCAGAGGCCCTCTCCTTTACTAGGCTCTGCCTGTCATTTACCTTCCTCCACCCCGCAGTTACTCCCGCAGGCTTTTCCTTCCTCCCCATAGTTCCCGGGACTGGGGGGAGGCTTGGAGGGGGGGGGGGGGGGAAAGGGGGGGCAGGGCCCGTTTCCCGCCTTGGGCCCCCGGCCTCTGTGCGAGGCGGAGCGAGGAGGTATCGACAGGTGTGACTGCTTCGAGATCTGCTGGTGGAGCGGCAGGTTGCTATTTACCCTTCGTTTAACTCCGTTAAAGCAACCTTCCTAGAGGGGAAAGCGTCTCTGTGAATTCCCTTAGTAACACGTTCCTGTCATATTTCAAACTGGCACAGTAAGGGGGCTGACGTTTCCGTTTCTGGAAAAACATGTTTGCTGCATTAACTCGGGGTTGAATGTGGTGTAATTCTTGTTCTTCAGTATGGTGACTTTTAGGATGCATTTGACCATAGGACTGGATTCTCTGTATGTCTTGTTTGCCTGGCTCACCACTGCTACATCGTTATAAATACCCCATTTATATTAGCTACACTGATGTGAAGCTGTTATTCCTGTCTGTGAAGGAATCTGCTTTTGCCTACTGTTAGTGTCAGGATGCTAGATAATTCCTTGGACTAATCTGTGGTGATCATTGCTATGTTATAATCTATGGCATGAACTAGTATTGTTTTCTTGGACTGAGAACTAACTCATTTCACAGGTATAAGCAGCATGTTTTGCCTGTATGAATTAGGGCTGCACAATCCTTTTCCTAGCTACTGATGGAGTTGCAGTACATCTTCAGTGTACATAGATGGGACTATTAGGTGAGGAAGGCTTGACTTCAGCTTTGCTCACTCCTCCTTGGTGGAGGACATGGACTATAGGAATATACCACATTTCTTTCTAAGGATATTCTATATGAGTAATGAAAAATATAAAAGTTGTATCCATTTTATGCAGAAGTGTTTGCAGCCTGTGTATCTTACGGAGGATAACACTTCTGTATCTTTTGTATGTATGTGTGTCTCTGGTAGCAAATGCCTGGACTTTCTTCAGGGATTGGCATCCTTGTGCAGAAAGTTCCCCTTCGTTAAGAAGGAGGTATTTATTAAGTGCTTCTAATTTTTTTTAATGCTTTCATTCCATAAATAGAAGGTTTGCCTGAATATTCCATTTCTTCTTCCCATTCCCTTTTATAAACACTGGATTTTTCACCGTGTGGGTCAGAAGATGTAGACAGCTCCCATGGTGGTTGTCTCCTAAATGTACAGACAATTGCTAACATACTCAGTGGTTTGTTATGGAAACTGGCGATACTTCTTCCAGTAAACCCTGGATCCCTTCTAAGATACCTTTTCCTTATCTTTTAGATATTCAGTAATTTCATGACCTTAATGAGCTTTACATTTGAACTTCAAGAGACTTCCTCAAGCCTAGGAACAGTAACTTCTGAAAATACATGTAAGATGTTTTTTGCATTGTGAAATCTTTGAAAAATGGGATGACTCTGAAGTCCTATGTTAAATTTTTGGTAACCTCCTAGCTCCTAAATCACTGATTTCTGGAGGCTGTACAGATAGGCCAGGAAAGACTCATGCCAAATGTGCTGTACTATAATAAAATATACATTGATACCAGGTATTAGGCATTGTTGGAGACAGAGTGCCCAGCTAGGTGGAGCTGTGTAGGATCATTGAACTTGGAGGCTGGAAAGGGACCTCAGGAATTCATCTACTGCAACCTTAAATCAGATTCAGCACTGAATTGGTGGTTGCTCTGCAGTGGCAGAGATGTCACAGTTTCTCTGGGCAACCCGCTCCAATGCTTAATTATCTTTGTAGGGAATCTTCTTTATATCCACTTGGAACTTTCCCCATTTCAGTTTATGCCTGCTGTTTCTTGCCCTCCCACTGTGTACCTCAGCAAAGAGCTGAGCTGTCTTCTCAGTAGCTTCTCTTTGGTACTGGCAGACTGCTATTACATCATCCTTTCCAGGTTAAACAAGCCCAGTTCCTTCAAGTGCAACTCTTGGGTCATTTGCCCCATCTCAGTTCCCCTCTTCTGATTCACTTAAGTTTATCTTTATTTCTTTGTTGTACTGAGGGCCCAAAAATGGACTTTGTATTCCAGATGTGATCTAAAGAGTGCTGAGTAAAGCAGAGTAGTCACATCCCTGGACCAACTGACTGAGCTTCTTTTGATGAAGTCCTCTATGCTGGTGACTGTAGAAGTATTGTACTTGATTTCTTTCATGTCCTTTTTGGGTGTGTGTGGAAATGCTTCATCAATGTCTTGCAGAATGCTGTTTATGTGTTTCTTAATGCTCTTGCTTTTTTTCTTTCATCTTGCCCACTAGCAGTTAAACAACTGACTCGACAAATTATTTAATTTTATTGTTGCCGGGGACTGAAAACAAACCTTTTTGTATAAATTTCCAATGGAAGTTACTATAAGCTGTTTTAGTATGATATTTTTCATATTCTGGTAACGGTCACCAGGCAGTCTTTGAAATCTGTCGCTTTGGGCTCGGATTTAAGTTTGTCTTGTCCATAAGCTGCAACCCAGATACAGTATTATTTGCAGACATGAAGAAAGAGCTTGTAAATAAGTGTAAGGGAAATGATGATATCAGACAAAGGTCTACTTAGAAACTTTTGAAGAGAGGAAAAGGCAAAAGATATATGGAGGAATTTCTTTTACCCAACAGCTACTAGCTGATTTGTTACGTTATTAGTGATAGATAGTCCTTCTTAATAAATGCATTTCCTTTCAAAAAGAAGTGGTAGGTAAGTGCTGGCTTTCAAATGCTGTGTTACTGTTAAGGTGCTCTTTACATTTCCAGCCTTTATATTCAAGTTTACTTTCAAGTTTTATAGATAATATATGCCCGATATGTGCCAAAGCAGTTCTCTGTGATGGGCTGTAACTCTTGTGTAATGTAACTATCATATGCTTGGCATTGAATGTTTTGTGTATGTGTGGCCTTTTCTTCAAGCAGCTTTAAACTTTGAAGACAATGGGGATGCTTCTCAACTTGCAAAGTTTGTTGTGTTTCTGTCCTTAAGTTCTTAAATCTCATTGCTGTAACTAGCAATGTGGAAATTTACAAGTCTTGCTTAGTTGTTTACATGGACTATTGTCAGAGATACTGGCAGAGAAAAATTTAAAATAGCAAAATTAGTAAGAATTAAAAGTTCAGAGTAGTTTCCTTAGGAAACTTGAATATTTTACCTCTTCTGCTTGATTTTGTCGGTATTCCTGCTACTTTCTCCTGTTGTCTGTTTTTTGCTTAATTTACTTTTATTGTTGCTGATTGTAATATGGATATGTAACCATTGTAACCATAAGCATTAGCTTTACATTCCATCTGGTAGAATACACTTGTTCAAACTGTTCCCTACCTCTGATAATGTAAAGCCAGTCCTCTGGACCTGAGTTTGCCTTTAGAAGCCAGCATACATGAACAGATGTTCCAACTCTGGCTTGTAGAAGGAGACAGTACAAGTGGTTACCTGAAAATATAGCTTGTGAGAATTTTGGCTGCACTGACATACTGTTTGACAAATTCTCTCTTGTGCAAGCAATTTAAAAGCAGAAGAGATACTTTGACTACAAGTGAGCATTTTAGAACTAAGATTTTAAGTCCTTGTTGTCATGAGGTAGTAAGTTACTTGTGACTCTTTTGATCATCTTTTATATGTCAAGCTATGTTTTGGTAAAATCACATCATTTTGAGCTTTTTTTTCAATGTGCTGTATAGAAGATGTGCTAGTTTTAAGCAACTGTTGTTAGTAACCTGTGTGTTCTGTCTCTTTGAACACAGTGAGTGTTGGAAGCATAGTTTGTTTCAACCATCTGTATGATTTCTGGTTTTGTTTTTTTGGCGGTGTTTTTTTTTTTTTCTGTCTTTCCCTTGTAGTACATCTCTTGGGTTGATTTGCATTTATCTCTAGAATAAATAAAATGAAACAAAAATTGGTGAATTAGAACATGGGGATTTCATGAGTGATTCTAACTTTGCAATAAACACTACTGACAGTGGAGTTTTATTTAATGTCTAGGAGATGCTTGAACACTTACTAAGCTTGCCATAAATATCAAGGCATTTGTACACCTTGACTCAGGAGTATAGCTTAAAAAAATCTGTGATGTGTTGAACAACAGCTATGAAATTAGTAGCTGGCTAAACATTTGCACTGTGATGTGCTGCTCAAATTGTGGTACCTCATGATGTGATGATAAAGTGATTCTGCTGTGGTTTTAATTCAGGTATATTATGCAACAGTATTAGTACTTTTTGGCCTCTGGGAGAGAAATTGTCTTTTTCTCTTCCTTATGGCTATACATCAATCAACATTACAGGTGATACAGACATTCGTAATCCCACCAGCAGAGCTAAAGATTAAGAAATTGATCCAATCCCTGTTGGAATCAGTTTTAAATGAAGTTTAGTGATCTCTTAAATTGATAGACTGAATTACCTTGTTCACTAGAGTCCATCTACGCAGTCCAGAACAGACCTCTTCTATCAGGAACTTTGGATGTTGTGCTGATGTGATTCAGTTTGCTCCTAACTTGCTGTTAAAGTGGTATGTAATTGCAGAAGACATGCTGTAGTTTCCTTCATGCAAAACACTGCAATAGGCTGGTTACATACAGCTACCTGAACACTTACAGGAATTTTTAGCTTTCCTGTCACAGTCTTATATGATTGTTCAACAAAATATTTATAGATTTCAAGTTACTCCACTCTTTTCAATCCTGGAATTCAGATCATAAGCTGGTTTACTCTTCACCTAAAATAAAACTGAATTCTTCTTTTGTGATCTTTGCAAAAATTCCTCTTGGCACAATTATTTAAACTACTGTTACACAGTTATGCTTGCTGTCTTTTCAAGGAGGAAATAAAGGAGTCAGGATGGGAGTTCATGGATTTGTTGTTTTTGTTGTTTGATTGTTTGTTTTTCTGATCCTTCACTCTGTTGAGATCAATGGGATAAACATCTATGTATCACAACATATTGAGAGTATTCTAGTCTGTCTGTTATTTGTTCAGTCATCTGATTGGAACATAAGCATTGATTGTAATTGTTTAAGCAAAAATAAAATAGTAGTGACCATATATAAATCTGTCAACATGTATTTTTATTTTTGAACAAATATTTCAATCAACTGCATTTCTAGAATTGTTTTTGTCCAAGACCTACTATAAAAGACTTCAACAGTATAATTTTTTTTCACATGTGTGTTATGATGTTTATGATCTGTCAGTACAGGTTTCCATGTCTGTTTTCAGTAGGTAGATAAAAAAACAGTGGAGACAGGATTTTTGCCTCATTGACTTAGGTGGGAATTCGATAGCCTCTTAGTAGGTCACTATATATATATATATGTGGTTCTTGGTGTGAAGGAATATCACTTGGCAGTGATTAATACAGATCTATTTGGAAGAATGTTTACTCACTTGAGTCATCCAAGTAAAAACTTGCTGGCTCAGACCATACATCGTTATTGTAATACTTGAGTGTAGTTGTGTAGAGCTCTGCAGGATCTTTTTACCACAGTGATGATAGTACAGTATATTGTGAAAGTAATTGTAATGTGTAATATATAATTACAAGTAATGTATAATTATTTCATAATAGAGAATTGTAGGAAGTATTGCAAAGGTAATTAAAATGTTGTTCACTTTTATATTTTTAAATTCCCCGTTATCACCTTTCTTTGACTTATAAACTAAGAAAACTTAATTGTTCTCTAACGTAGTATTAAAATGTAGTCTTACTTTTATTCTTCATTTTGCTTTGTTTCCAGGTGGAGGTGTAGCTGTTGGAACCCTTCTTCTTATCGGTTAGTATGGAATATATAGATACTTAAAGCCATATTCTGATGTGGTTTGCTCATTTTAATGTATTTATCAAATAACCTGTCTTTTCCTGTTTTTTTTAAACTTGGACTTTAAGAAAGTATAACTCTTGGGCCTATTCTGTTTGGAGAGCATTCAGAGTGGACTATTGTCTATTTCAGGAATTACTGGAGGTGGATCAATATCTTACTTTTATATAGGTTGGAGTCCCCAAGAAGAATACAGCAGGGTTCTGTTCAAAAGTAGAAAGTTTAGTGCATTTCAGGATCTTTTTTTAGGAAAATTTTCAAGTTCACTATTGCTGAAAAGAGTTGTCCAAATGCTTCTTTCTATTTGCCTGCGCAGCCTCGTTTCTTGAAATGGTGCTAGCATTTTTCAGCTCTCATCTCTGCCACCTCGACAGAAAACTCTCCCAGTTTAAGAGTGGAGACCTTTCTGTCTGTTTAGTGACCTGAGTGGGCTCACTAACATATGCAATGATAACTCTTCTGAGGAAGAGAAGAACTGTACTGTGAGGGCTAGAAGAGAAAGTAAATATTTTTTTTTTCAAGGCAGAAAGTGCCAGTTAAGCTTAATTTTCTCATGAAATTTTACCCAAATTTCTGTGAATTCAGGAAAAATTATAGGAGTTTTACCTCTTACACTTTCAATGAAGATCTTACTTTTCTCACTCAGTTTGAGCTGCAACATTGCTATGGACAAAAGAAAAATTTTGTTGGAATCAATCATAGTTTACACAGATCAGAGATAATGACACTAGATGATGGGAGGCTGAACAAGTGCTCGGGTGAAGCAACGGATTTGCTCATTCAGTTCTTATTACCTCTTCTTAAATATCTGGTTTAGGCTACTGGTGAGCATAGCTGTCCATTTGACCTGACCTTAATGGCACCAGATGAAGCAAGTACAAAGGCAGTGAGCTTTGTGTTCTAATGAAAGAGATGACATGACTCAATGATTTGAAAATGATGGGATTTTTACCTGATTTTTTTTCACCTCTTTTGAGTGCATAGCTGGCAATACTCAGTGGTGGGTTTTACTTTTCTTATCCCCATGTTGTTTTTTCATTTGGCATCTAACATTAAACTTAGCTTCACAGAAACACAAAGGAGAATCTCTGTTTTGGATTTGAATGCTATTTTATTTTTTGCAAATAAGAGTTGCCATTTATCATTTTGAAACATATAATTAGATACAAAAAGTCTCCAACTAAAAACTATATTTATTTATGACTCATTAGTCTAAAAATTTTAGACTAATTTTTTAAAGTTACTGCAGGTAGAATTGTAACTGCATTGTTAGAATAACCTGTCAGTATACAAAAAAATTCTGTCATGAGATTAGTCTAGGCAAGCTTAATATTATACAGGATTGAAGCTGTCAGTGATAAACCTCCTAGGAAGATCTTTCTGCATTGTACTCTAAGTGTTATAAAAAGGTTAAATTCTTACCCCTTCCTTCACCATTCTCTAAGGCAAGAATAAATTGCATTACTCTTAGCTTAGCTCCCTTTGCAAATTAAATGCTCATCTTCATTATTTGACACATTATCTTGGTTAATTTAACCAAATAATAGTAGATTCAGGGTATTAAAATATTTATTTTAACTACTGTTTTCCGAAGAGATAGTAATGGCACAGGTTACTTGATAAGAGTGGAAAATACTGTTTGAAATATAAATGTGCATATTTTTTAAACTTAATTCATAATAAAGAGCGTCATGATTTTCAGCTGAACTTAATTCTATAATATATTCTTCTGACAGTGTTTTATTTCTATGACAACTAGAGATTTGTGGCACATGGTAGTCTCTCATGCAAGATCCTAGCTATGAGAGGAACTTGAAACTTCCTGGATTTTGTTCATATAGGAAGAATGTCTTGGATTTTTAGCTAGTACTTCCTAATTTCAGAAGGTCTTAATGTACAAGGTTTGTAAGAAGAGGTACAAGAAGCATTCTGAATCTGAATGAAATTTGAGCACCCTCAGAAGTTTGTTCAATGTGAATGTGAGACCACTTGTTTGTTGTTTCATCTTAAACTGCTCCAGAAGATTTACTTTCCAGAATAATTTCTGCTTTCAAAATAAACAAATAGTATAGGTGTTGGTGAAGTACAGTACTTTCCCCCTCCTCTCTCCAGTTTATTTCATCCTGTTGTGTGTCTTGTCAGCCACAGGAAGAGTTTCCAGGAGAAGTTTATGTTTTTTTAAATATAAATCATGTTTACATAACACATTCTGCATAGTGAATTGCAGCACACTGAAATAGATCTGTCCTGGATACCCTGTAAGAACCTATTTTTACATATCTTTAAGATGCTTTAGTTTTGACAAGGTCATTGACAGATAAATGTTTTAAAGATTATTAGTAGGAGGGATTTTTTGGTAGCGGAGGTCAATTACTAAAAGTTAAAGTTGTCTGGTTGAAAGCAGGTCTATACTTGTACATTCAAAGCCTTGAAGCAGTTTCAGCTACTTTAATTAGCTACTATTATTTTTTTTAGATGTGCAATTTAAACTGACTGGTAGAAGCTCTCTTCACTTGTCAATATAATCAAATTTATTATCTTTTTAAAGTTGAAAAAAAGTAATCTCACAAAAGAGTGATTTGCTAAATATAATTCTACAAAATACAAGTTACCAGAATTCACCTTCCTGAAGTATGGCGGAATGCCAAATATTGTAACATATATGTTTGACAAGTCCATTTTGGCATGTGCTTATTAAATGCAAGGGACACAAAGCATATCCCCTCAAGCTTAGTAAATGTGGATGTTAGTAAAGTATCTTTTAAATGGAATTTCATATTATTGAAATAATCTTATAACCTGCAGCAAGTCAGAGGGGTGTTTCATAGCTATAGAAAGACACACCTTAGGTGACAGAACCAAACAATAGAACTATCTGGTGAAAAAATGATCAATACTGATAGACTTTGAGAGGCTTTTGACAGCTTTAGGGCAACCTGTCTAGACTTTGTACAGAATAAAACAAAAAGATATCTGTACGCTACATTGTTGCAGTCTTAATTTTTCCTCTTGCAGCTCTCATCATTTTAAGGAATTATGCTACAAATTATCTCTGAAGCTTTTCAAAGACTTCTATTTATTATACTGATGTTTAAAAGACAGCTGTTGTGATCTATATATATTTGGTACCTTACAGTAGATTATTTTCAGTGCTTATTCTCCATTCCTCTCTTGGAACATGAACACCTCTGTGCAAAGAAAGTGATTGTGGCTAGAGATTTCTTTCTTAAGGCTTCATCTTTGCATACTATTTTCTATAATTAGATGATGTTTTGTCCTTAATTTTTATATAAATTTTATATTTACAATGCCTCACTCATAACTGCTCTTTTTGCTTTCTGTGCACTAACCAAACTCCAGTGCCTTAAAGTTTTGTACCTAATTCTATGACCCACTGATTTCTCTAGGTAATGGCTACAGACAGTCCATGCACAAAAATGTTGAGGATATCTCTATGTATTCAGTAACCTATACAGTGTAGGGGTGAAAAGAGCCATAAATAGGAATTGGTCTTTATCCTTAGTTTTCAACATGGCTATATGCTGGAATTCATTGCACCAATACTGACACTACTGCTTTATCTTCATGACTGTTTTAGCCATGAAAGCATGCTGTTGTGGAAAGAGACCAGTGGGTAACGATCACAATAAACGATTTTATTTATGTCCTTATCTGTAGGATCAGAAGAGATTTTGTCCTGGAGACAATATGCATAACTTCTAGGTAAATAATCTCTTTTCCTTGTATAGTTTTACGCTTCACTAGGTACTCACCTGCTACTCAGCTGTAGAACACTCTTTGTTCAAAGAGAATCGGAGAAAGCTGTGGACTGTTGTGTGACTTGCAGTAACTGGACCCAGAAAAGAGTCTGCAGCTGCAAGTGTCTTATTTGTCTATGTACCTTATTAGCTAGAAGTAAAGTTCTCAATGAAGGCTGCTGAGGGCACAGCTCTTTAGTACGGAGGCTCAGAATAAAGATTTTGGCCCGGCTTGTGCTATGTATTTGGCTGACTAAAATGCACTTAAGCATTAGTTCCTGCACATACAGAATAGCCCTAGTTATGTTGGAAGTGGGTGTAAATTGGAAAAATAAATATAACAGTTGAGAATTTATCCTAGCCATCAAAATAGTTAAGTCCAAGCATTACTAGAAAAGAAATATACTTCAAAGTATTTTAATTCAATTTATCTATGAAAGTAATCAGTGAGCTACTGAAGTACCTGTGCTAAATGATTTGTTTGTTTATTTACAAGGAGAAAGCTGTACTCCTATGGTTTTGAATAGCAACGTAACTATTGAAGCTGGGGTACAATGGATGCTATCAGAGAAGCCCCATATGGGTGCACTTTAGATCTTTTGAATACTACAAAAGTTTAGTGACCTAGAAATGAATCAATAAAAAGCCATCCTCTATCTGACAAATTGAAGAACTGAGGGATTCTTACAGATGCATTGGCTTTAACAATTCAAGATACACTGTTTGTAAAGGCTTTCTGAGACACATTTAATCCTTAGAGTACTGTAGCAGAGTATGAGGTGCTTTATATTTAGATCACTCTCCAATAGTTCATTTCCTATTTTTGCTGTAAGTTTACTGTTACAAAAATCAGTGTAAGAAGACTAAAGGAAAGGCAAATGATAAAATGTTGTTGTTACACTGAATATAAATGTTTTTAATTTGCTAAATTGAAAATTCCTTGTTGTTTTGCAGAATATATTTTCAAATGCATATGGAAGTGTCAGAACCCCTTTAGTCCTGTTACGTTAGAATCAATTCTATCACTTGACAAAATGAATTATCATCTTGGATTGGTCAGAAAAGGGTTTATATCCCTGTTCCCCATTGCTTTGCTTCTGTAGTTTGTTTTAACATTTCAGCATTTCAAATAAAAGTTGAGTTAAAATTCTTCTGAACTACTACAGCTTTATTTCCTCTTAGTTTAGTTAAATAATCAACACACAGCATGATTTCTTATATTTATCCATGGTTTATGGATTTCTGTGTTATGTTTGGCACAAAATTGAGCGTGTTGTTTACTTTCGAAGGAATAATTAATATAAAAAATGATGATCCAGAAAGACTCTGTTTATAGCTGCATGCATATACACAGACCATAAAATACTTGGACTAAATGAGATATTGGCTTATACTCCGTTAAATGTTAGTTAGGTCCTGTCCATATGCAATATGACTCAATGTTTCTGTGCCTCAAATGGTGAAGGAAGTCAACTTTAACCTGTACATAAATTTAAAAATAAATAAATAAATAAATTTTGGGTTCTGCGGGGCGGCAAGGGAAGATGCAGGCAATCAATATGATTGATAAAGCAAGCTTCATTTATTAGAGATCAGAAGGGTGCTTTTATACAGTCACCTTATTAATAGGCACACTTGTCTGTTACTCATTGGTTCAT
>JANIJG010010436.1:0-12605 GCA_024611175.1 Megaceryle torquata
TGTGGGGGCGTGCTTGGGGAGAACAAGCGGGGGGGGGGGGGGGGGGGGGGGAAGGGGCGGAAAATAGGGAAGAGGAGGCCGACCCTGCCCGCCCGGTCCCCGCCGCTCCCTGAGCCCCCCGGCACCGCCCGGGCTGCCGCAGCCCCGCCCCGGGCCGGCCACGCTGCCCAGCAGCCCGAAGTACTTGTCGACCTTCCTCGCAGACTTTGTAAGACGGAATGCGGGGTTTCGGCAGTCCTGTCTGCGGTACACGTTTTATTAACGGTATGCTAATTAGCTGGAAAGCCACGCATTGATTTTCTTGAAAGGATTCAAGGATCAAATGTCCATGAATAGAGCTGGCAAACCCTAATCTACTAATGGATTTAACTTAAGAGAAATAGAAAGCTCTAAGAAAAATATTATTATTTAGGGGCTACTTAACTACTACTTATCTTTAATACTTCTACAGAATTTCTATATTCCACTGAGGTGGTAATAATGCAGTTATGTTTTTAAAACATAGTTGGCCAATAGCTCCCAACAATGCTGCCTTCTCTCTCCCTCTCCCTCTCCCTCTCCTCTTTCTCTTCTCTTCATAAAACCCCTCCAAATTTTGCAGATTATGTCTCACATTTGCAGGGCTGGACTCCAGGGAGAGTGCCAGGAGGCTGCACAGCCATGCTGGGAGATTGAGAAACGTGTGTCACACACTAACCAGGACTAGCAACAGGAAACACGGGGATTGTCCTCTCTCCCAGCAACACATCTCCACCTGATATGTCACCATTGTGTCCAAGAGCCTTAGCCACAGGCAAGGCTCGCACTGTGGCACGAGTTGTATAAGCACAACACAAGAAAATGGTCTAAACTACAAAAAAAAGAGGCTTAGTAGGACAAAAAAAAGACCCCAGGCAAATGTGGACAGGAAGGAAATCCAAGGAAAGAACAGGAAAATAGAAGTCAGCTGGACAGGCAGTCACTCCAGCACACCCACAAGCAGTTGTCCGGCCTTTTATAGATAGTATTATAAAGGATAGTTTCAAGGCGGGTTGGACAGCAATAATAAGGCAAGTTTGGACTTGGCTGCAGGGGATGCATCTTGAGCACAAAAGGCAGCGGGAAAGAAAACAGAGAGACACTTGTTTGAAACTTTAACAAGGCAACAGGGAAGAAAACACAGAGGCCCTTGTTTGAAAATTTAACAAACGAGCAATAGAGACCAGAAAATGGTCTGACAGGAGGTGGAAGTAGCCATTTCATAAATGTGCAAGAGATGGTGGTGACCTAATGATGTGCTAGCTGAGGAATCAGGCCTTGAAAACGAAGATATGTAACTTATGTTTGGTGTAGCATGGGAAGAGGAGCAAATGAAGGGAATCCCTCAAAACAGACTGGTATGGCCAATGCAACAAGCCATAGAAAACCTGGATCGTGATGGTCAAGTGATTTGATGCATTGAGACATCTGGGTAGGTCCATGACCTGGTAGACAGTATGCCCCCAAAGTTTCAGAAGGTCACACAGCTAGGAAAAATCAGAGTTTTAAAATCAGGAATACCAAATGCATTATGCAGACAATTACATTGACACCATTGCATTGGTCTTCTAGGCAGAAATATGAACTAACAGATCTGAGAGCTCTCTCCATGCTGTTTTCTCTCAGTCACTCAAGACGTAATGTGCACTGTTCACTAGGAAAAAGATCATTATTTTAGCTGTCAGCAACAGCCTCAGCCTGTGCTGCCATTCTGTCTTACGTACCCCTAACAACCAAAGCCAACCAATTTGAAATTAGCTGCCAATCCTCAGGATGCTGGGTGTGTCGGAACAAAATCAAGCAAGGCTGGTAATTCAGCGCTTGCTGGATAAAAAGAAGGCCACCTTCTTTTTCAGTCAGCACAGTGAGCAAATATAGCTTTAAACCAAACCTTTCACACCTGCATGATACAGTAGGGTGTATTTCTACATTACCACTCCTGACACAATCATTCTGAAAAAAATAGAATCTGCTCCCCATGTGAATTTGTCTTTTTCCACGATGTTTGTTGTTTTATGGGTACAACTCTCTTTAGCTAATGAATGGCTGCCATTAGATTACATTGTTATGTAAACTCTGAGGTGTAGTGGTTTTACTTATTCATCCCCAGAAGCACAGTTAGTCTTTGTCCCTCAAGAAACGACACTGGCTGCACCAGTCCAGGATGCCTCAGCAGAGAGAACTCTCTTCAGAAGGGTAATACCAAGCCTAAAAACCCAAGCAGTGCAGGGGCAGGGCAGACCCAGTGAGCTCGTGATAATGCAGCTGCCATCTTGTAATTTAATCAGTCTGTTTGGCATCCTCCCCACACATCAGGCACTCTCAGTACAGTTTACTTGGACTCTCAGACCACTGTGACTCTTGGCCAACAGTAAAGCTCCAACTTCAGCTTCCCACTTCAAGCCACCATTCTCCTCCCCCAGATTCCCTCAGCGAAGTCTCTTTGGTCTTCCTCATTTCTTTAAGTAGGGCTGAAATTTGCCACACGTCTGAATCCTGGATGTGGTAACCCTAGCAGGCCTCAAATAGCTTTTGTGCATGTAGCAAGGACACCACCACCTTTGAGGCAAACTTTAGAGAGTGTTCAATAACAGGGCTTATGCCTCACAGTACTCATATTTTGCACACACTTACTTTATAGTAAAGAGGTTCTGACCTGTGAATAAAAAATTGCATGCACTTTGGGTTATAAGAGGCTTATTTCATTGCTTTTTCCACAGATGGCTTGTGACACTCACAAAGGAACTTTGTCAGTGCTGGAAAACACCACCATCAAAATACTCATGATGTTCAGCTCTGTGACTACTGTTTCATGGGACTTCAGGTTTTGCAGACATTTGGCTTTCTCAGGCTCAATCTAAATCCAGGTTTTGGAAGACAAAAGCTGATTGCACATGAAATCAAAACAGTAATGGTGGCAGAAAATAATTGGGGGAGATGGCAAAAGTGATGCTCGCCGTCTGGAGGGAAGCCTTGCCCTTTGTTGCCCGCCTAGAGAAGGCCTCCTGGATTTCCAGATGCTTTTGAATGTTCCAGCAGCAGCAGGAGCTACGAGTGTTTATTTCCCCTTCTCCTATCTGCTTGGTGAAGAGATTTCAACCTCTTGTCCTCTTGGACTGTGTCGCCATTGTCTGTGCTTTTCTCATCTCCAGACTGGATCGCTGCCATGTGGTCTGCTCAGCACTACGTCTGAGGACCACTCAGAAACTTCAGCTAATTGCAGTATGCAGCTGCCTGCTTACATATCCACATTTTAGACACAAACCATAGAGCGCAGATGGCACACAGGCTGCGCCAATTTTCAGTTCATTTCCAGGTGCAATTCAGGCCTTAGTTTCTAAATCTCCTTGTGATCTGAACCTGCCTGTCCCCCAGAGACTACCTCTGCCTATGACTGCTGGGTCCACCGTTGAGATGAGCTTGTTGAGATGAGCCAAAGCATTTGAACTGACAGTCCCTGGAGCAGCTCACTCGGAAATGGCTTTTTTCTCAGCAGAAGAAGGCCCTCAGCTCTTGAATTTGCTTCCTGGTGTGGTGAACCTTCAGGGCACATTGCAAAACTTGTCTCTTTTGTTAAGCTTTAGTTAATATATTGGGGTGGGCTAAGAAGGGACGTTTTGATGAGACCACTTTTACTTTCATTGTTGTCATGGCAGTATAATTCAGTAGGGGATAAGAATTTTGTTTTTATTTTAACTGTAGCTAATGCATTCTAAGACTGCACACAGTGTAAGTGAAATCAAATAAATAATTACAATTACAATTGCTTCAGGACGGCGCTGTTTGCTGGAGAGCCAGAGAAGGAAAGACAAGAGTATTGCTGCCCTGGAAAGAATTAAGTAGGTATGGCCAAATGAAAGGGAGTTAGCCAGGTTACCTCCTGTAGCTCGTACTATAGCATGCCACTGGCTAGTTTCCTTGCAAGGGCATTCCTGGGGCCCTTGAGAGTTCACTACAGTGACTGCCATTGGTTGAGAGAAGGGACAGCAATACTGACCAGGACAGTGTCAAAAAAATAATAAAAAAAGAAAAGAATAAATAACCAACCAACAACAACAAAGCATGGAGTGCAATAACAAACCACAACAGCATTAGATGCCTATTTGTCAAAGAATTATCCTACCTTTCTTTTTCTTCTGATTTTAGTCCCCACCACGCTCTCTTTGTGTGGCTGTCTCTGCTCAATTCCTCGGGTTCTTTTCAGCTAGGTTCATACATTGCAGATTTGAACGGAGCCATCAAACTGAATAATGCTTCCAGAGAAGAAATGAAAACACCTAGAAAGAAGAGAGGCAGATTGCTGAAAATAACCAAAGGTCTCAGATTCTATCTATAGGATCACCTATGTACATATATACACACAGAGGTAAATAGATCACGATTGCAAAAAGCATTTCTTTGTGTATATCCACAGTCTGGAAACACATTGACTCTTTTTATGGACACTTACATCCCTCCTAGCTAGAGATCAGTGTATATATCTATTTAATAAACCAGCCACAATTCATAGTTGCTTTTGGGTGTGCAATGACAATTGCAGGCCTTCAGTTTCTGTAGCCACCTGTGGCAGAGAGGACTTCTTGCCTAGAGTTCCCAAGACAAAAGTATGGAAAAAAGACATCACAGAACTCACCCCAAGACCCAGGAAAGGAGAGACAGAAAGCTTCCCAAAACACTTAACTGGGAGAGGGGCAGGAGACGTCAGACATTTGAAACTGTGCTTTCTTGAAGAATATAGAAATAGAAAAAAAACCCCATAGAAATCTTCTTTGAGGGAGTTTTGCTCTCCAGTGGTGTAAAGAGGACTGAAAGGTGCCTCAAACAGGCATCAGAGTGGCGTTTTTTTCATAGGATGAGGGTTGGCATAGTGCTGGAAGAAACAGTTTTATACCATCTGCTTCCCCCTCTGGTTCAGAGGAGAGGCAAAGGACAAGAATGTCATGCACCACTCTTGGCAGCGTGATTTACATCAGACCAGTTTAAACTCCTGCCAGTAAAGTATTTCAACTGCTAGATCATCATGTCTTCTATCATCACATACATGACCATGTCTGTGTGCACACGGACACAGTAAGGTAAAGGTATGCATCCACAGGTTCACAGTTGTGTTCCAGGCCTTTTTAATTTTTTGGGGAGCTAAGTAACACCATTTTACTATGACTACTTATGGGTTGTCTGGGTTTTTTCCTCTATTCCCTTGTTAGAGAGAATCTGAAAAATACTTACTGAAAAATTTCTCAGTGGCATTAACTCCACAGCTCTTGCAATGTGCACAGTCTTTGGTTACTCTTCAACTGTAGAGAGATGGCTTAAAAGGACTTTAAAAGTCACCTGCCTGGCTCTCAGTCCTGTTTAAAATTCTGTCTCTGACACATTTGTAAGCAAGTCCCCATCCCAGGCTAGATCTGCTCCTTCCTTCACGAGACGATTCCATCAAGAGCAGGGAACCAGCTCTATATTTTGCAATCAGATGTCATCTAGCCCCTCAAGCTTCTGTGAGGACTTCCACAGGAAATTTCACCATCAGGACAAAGGCAGGAGGCATTTCCTGCACTGAGGGGAACAGCATCTACATGACCCTGAGGACTGCAGTTGAGACATGACACGTTCCTACCTGACAAAGCCATTTTTGTTGCTACCTGAGTCAACTAGCAAAGCTTAATTGGAGAGGCAAATGAACGACCCCAGCGGAAGAGAAAGGCCATTGTCTGAGAGCACATCTCAAAGTCACATTGCATCTCACCAGCCGCCAGGAGATCACAAGGAAGGTTAGGACAGGAGGCTTTCCTAGGCGGCAGAGGACACTGTGGTGCACGTAGCCTTGTGCAGCTCAACTTGTAAAAGCCATATTCCTGTGCCACAGAGCCTGACCGCCACAGCCAAGCCAGAACAGAAACAGACTTCCTCCAGTGAAAATATTACAGCCTTGGCAGGAGAGGACCTTGTCTGGAGGTTGGTACAAGTTGATTGTAAGGGGCTTTTGTGTGCTGTGCGTGCACGTACGTGTGTGCGCGCGGGTGTGCGCATTAACAGAGTATGCTGTCAGGGACTGATTTTCAATGATGCAAGTCTCCTCTAACTGATAACACTCTAAATAACAGGTGAGTGACTCCTGGCAAGAAGGAGATTGTCTGACCTCATTGTTTGCCTTTTTTCCCCCCTCTTTGTTCTTCACAAATAAAGGTTTTTTAATAAACTGAAAGGTCCTCCGCTCCTGCCTGATGATAAAATGAAAGGAACCAGTGAGGTATGGTACAACGTGGCAGCAAAAAAAGAGAAGCTCATCAGAAAATAACAAAGGTGCAAGTTAAAGATAAGGCAGCTGTCAGAGATTAATCCTGCTGGCCTGATTGTTTTCTTTAATACCAAGGCCTGCAATAGCAAGCGATAAGTTTGCTGAGTAATTTGGTTTTTGGTGAGGAAATAAAATTCAGGTAGGCCTCATAATTGATTTCCTTTTCTTTAGTTTTCTAAACATTAAACAAAACAAAACAAAACAAAAAATAAAACCCAACACCTCTGCTTTGACTACACTTTGCTTTTTTCAAATTTACTCCCAGGCTGTGAGCTTCATCCCAAGCCAGGTCTGCGGGAAGGTAGCTCGGAGGGCAACAGCACCCTCTCCTTCTCCATCATCCTCCTGGGAATACTTTTGTTTTGTTCTAAACACCGACTGCAGCTCTAGAACATTAGTTCTACCTGATGCTGCCTTCATTTTACTGTTGGAAAGTGGGCAAAATGTGAGGTGATGGGAAAAGAAAAGTTAATTCTGCTGTCACCCATGGGTGGCAACAGTACCTGTCCATGGCATTGGTCACTGCCTGTGGAGGAGGCAGTGCAGAAGGACAGTGTCATCCTCATCAGACTGGAGAAAATTCATTGCTGTCAAGCCATGGAGGCCATTCGAGAGGGTCACTGGCAGGGGTGCACCCTTCAGCTCACCACTGAGGCACGTTGGAGCTCCCATCTAGTCCTTGCCCCTGGACATGGAAGGGGGAAGAGTAGCGAGCAGGAAGTGTTATCTACCACGTTGAGCCAGTGAAAATCCACTCCCCACCCAAACCTGTCTCGTTTAGGGGTGCATGCAGCTAGCCAGGGGAGCTCAGGCACTCCACAGACAGCAGATGTGGGAGGAAGTAAGAGAGAAAAGAAGTTGAGGAAGGAAAACCTTACAAATCAGGGAGTCCACAGCAATGAGGCAGAGTCACTCTCAAGTGAGAGGACGATCCTAAGAGAGAGACAGTGTGAGCGTGTGTGCACGTGTGTGTGGGTGAGTGCACGTGTGTGTGTGGTGCGTGCACACAGGAGGCGGCAGCAGCAGAGCCTTATTTATTGTGACAAAATGAACAGCCCCCAGGATGCTCATCCAGCAGCTAATTTCTCATCTTATCTATTATGTGAATGAGATGGGAAAACAGTTTCCTGTTTTTCACAGATATCACTAACATGAAAGATACAGAATGAATCCCCTTGAAAGCCATGCAGTCAGATCCAGCCACAGACTCATTTGTTTCAATGGAAGGAATTAATGCAGTCAGGGCTGCCCATTGATGGGAAACAAGTCCATAAAGCTCTCTATAGAAGCAAATGTGCTGTCACCACCTCCAAAACAGATGAAGAGCTTGGCGGACACTATTTCCCCATCCATTGATAGCACAAATGCAGACACAGGCTTGAGCGCCACACAAGCACACACATTTAAACCTCACCCTTTCCCTTATTCAGCACAGGTATTTCTAGTGTTACAGTGCAGCACCAGTGCTACATGGGATGGGCAAGCTGTACCACGGGGCTGCCCCCAGTGAAGGAACCGTTTGCCTCCAGAGAGCTTCTAAGGGTGTAAGAGCAAGAAGTGATGGGCGTGCTGAGCCGCCAGTCATGAGCACCCCGAGTTTAGGGTCAGGCTTTGGAAAAAGTCCATTGTTAGGGGCAAACAGAAGGGCTGGACAAGCTGTATTAAAGCCAGGCTGTCATGGGAGAAGGCCTTACGTCTCTTCTAAAGTACAGACTCACAGGAAAGCCTATTAAAAAAGAACAAATCCCTGCCTGTGTATGTCCACAGGCAGTGAGTGGCCATGACCTTGCAGCAGCTACGGCTACACAGGTGTGTGATGGAGAGGAAAGTGCAATATGGTGTTAACACTTTTCAGGCCATTTCTGACTATTTTATGTTGGTTTTCACCTTTTTACTTTTCCCAGCAGAGGGAGCACCAGGGCTTGGATGAAAATGAAGGGAAGGAGCTACCGGTTTCATGGCAGACATCAGGCAAAACCTGAGAAGCCTGGGAATAACCTCACCCCAGCGTCCCCTTCCTTGAAAACAGGTCCACGGCCCTGGCAGCCACACCTATGCTCCTTAGAAAATTTCCTTTTGCTTCCTTTTCCTCCTTCAAAGGCACAAATGGGAGTAAGGGGGAAAGGGAGGACCCAGCCTCCTTGCAGATGGGTCACCTTGTCAAAGGGCGGTCCCATTCCTGCCCCTGGTCAGAGGGTGAACGGTGCTGGACATGAAATACCACTTTTGACCATATCAGGGTAGGAAATGCTCAGCCTCACTGAACCATGCACAGATTCACCTACCTCTCCTCTCAGAGTCCCCACTTGCTTCTCTCCTTTTTAAATTCTGGCTCTTGCCCCTCCTGCTTTTTTATTCCTGTCCCTGGAGGCAGCAGGAGCTTTCTGCCCTCCCTCAGCCAAAACGCATTCTTACTCCGTGCAGGCTTAAGTGCATCTTCTGACCTGCTATAGCCGGGGGAAGAGGGAGAGGCACCTGTCCCCTGCAGTCAGAGCAGGGTTTGACCCTTGGAGCAAGTGACATACTGAGTTCGGCAGGCATCCCTGCCTCCTGCCTTTTCCTTGCTAACGGCTGATGAATCCACACAACAGTCAGTGACAGAGGCTGGGTGACAGGAGGTAAACAACTTGCAAAAGGGAGAGTGAGGAGAAGAAGTAGGAAGGGGAGAAAGAGAAAGCTGAAGAAGGTTAAAAGAAATGAGAAGAGACAACTCGGGTACTTTACTACACTAAAAAGAGATGCTTCAATTACACTGCAGCAAGGCACTAGGGTAGCAGAAATGAAAATAAATTCAGCCTACAGTCCTAATGAAGTAAATTCCAGAGTGGGCTGAGACCTTAACTGATATAAATGATGATCATTATCTTCACTCTGCTATTCTGCTCAGCACAGGGCAAGGAGTATGGAGATAGGAGGGGAAGAACCAGGGGTGTGACAGTGTGAAGTACAGCCCTGACACCCTGCTGCTGTCCCATGACAAGGAGATTCACACAAAGGGTCAGCAACAGCGCTTTCTGTGCAGGCCATCTGCAAGCCTCAGCCATCCTGGGGCTTACCCCAGCTCTCAGTCCAGTCAGGAGAAGCATTTCTGGATGCCAAGCTGGCAGGAGGGGTGGTGGATCTCTGGAGGGACAGGGTATGAACAGCTCTGTGTTGTTCCCATGTGCATCCTGCCAGGACACAGGCAGCATGAGCCACCCACCGGGGAGGTTTGTTCTGCCTCAGCCATCTCAGCTCCCCGGCAGTGCTGGCTCTGGGGTCAGCTCTAGCCACCCTGGAGACTGGGCTCAGCACTGAGAGGTAAGAAACAACAGGTACAAAGAAAAGCGTTTCTCACCTGCCAGTGATGGCTTATAGCTTACCCCCAGGGTGAATGAGGTGGGCATGGTTTTGATGCTTCCTCCTGTTACACACAAAACAATGAAGCTATGCATTGGTGCAAAGCAGAGCAGCACATCTGCTCATCAAAGCAGGTCCCTGTGAACAAACCTCTGTCCTCATCCTGCTAGCAGGATGCAGACTCCTCAGTGCAGCCAGAGGGTGGTTTAAGCAGCCCATTGTGCCTGCATGTGGCCCAGTCAGGCTCACCTGGGAGGCCACCTCTTCCCACCAGCCATCCATCTCCTCCTGACAGCAGCGCCTGGCCGCTCTCCCACAGACATGTGATTTATGTAGCATGGAAGTCACCACCACTAGAAATTAAAATGACCTCAAATTCACCATATTCAACATTAAACCTAGAGGCTTGTTGCCCTATCTCCTAACCTTGTCTTCTCATGACCTCTCCTTCAGCTCTTTCTATGCACCTCTCAGAAGGAGTGATGACAGGGATGTGGTAATACAGCAGGAGCCCTCTCTTGATCCTCTCCATCACCATATCGACACATTAATATCTCATATCGTATTTAGTATCAACATCATAAATCCCTCTTGGCTTTGCTCAGGCAAGTATGACACATAAGTAGTCAGTGAATTAGGCAGTTTCTGAGCATTCACCCCTAATGAGAAGATCCGGAGGCCAGGGAGGTCTGAGAAAATAAAGACACAATAAGATAAATTCACTGTGGCATTAAATCAAACCCTTAACAGGATGTTGCCTTTAACATTTCTCTCAGACCCAGGCAAAACCTCTCACTCCAGACTTGATGGAGACACGCACCTCACATCAGCAGGTCTGCTGCAGGAGCAGGGTAGTGGCAACAGAATTTCAGAGGGGATTTTTAGTGAAAAACTGAAGGCTTTACCCAGTTTAGTTTTTTTACTAATGACCTCAATAAAAGTCCCACTGAAAAGATACTAAATGAAATAAAAATTAATTAGGTATTTTCATCCCAGAACGTGTTGGCATTTTGAGGTCCAATTTTGAAGTTTAGAACTGAAATTTGAGAATCTAATGTCAAAATGTTTTTAGGTGATTCATTTTGGCTTTTGTACTCTGTATTACCAATTACATCGAGATAGTTATTATAACTGCCATCAAGGGATGACATAAAATTGTAATAATTAGCTCCCAAATTAAACAAATCACCAAGTGAACTAGTTCTGAAATGCTACAAGGCAAATTTCCAAAAGTGAAATTTCAGAGAAAATATTGAAACAAACATATTTCTGGTTCAAACAGGGTAGGAATAACACACCCAGTGAACGGCAAATTCAGTCGCAGCCATCTGTGGTGAAGGTTTGGATCTGAGCACTACTCCTGAGCAGGCAGGCAGCACGCTCGCTCCTCTCTGAGGATGCAGGCTAGCACGTGTCGGGGTAGGAGGTCCTCCCCTTGACCTCTCCCAGTGTGCTCTGTGGGGCTACAGGAGAGGAAAGGGGTGAAGGAAGATGGATAAGATCTCTAGCAATCCACTCGTTTAAAAAAAAAAATAAATCACTCTTTCATCCTACTTCAAGTGCACAGGGACTGCAGTGTGCACAGTGTGGCTTCTTGCATGCGAGAAACCCACTCCAGATGCTCATTTTCACCGTCGTGCCACAGTAAATGCCTCATCTTCAATCTGGGATGAGGATTAGGCCAGAGTTCACATGACATTTTGTTTACCTTTATTTTTCTTACTAATGCCAGACCAGAGACAGCTGGATTTGGGTGGCTGTGTGGTGTTTGGTTTTTTTTTAATTCACAACATTTGTGTAGCTGTACTGCGGTTTCCTTGATGGCTTCACAGCTAGGTTAGTGGCATTTACACAAGCACAGTTAAGTCTAACTCTAGCTACTGCATCAAATAAACTAATCTTGTCCTGAAAACCTTTTTCTTTGTCCTGCTCTGAGAGAAAGGCATCCACAAGATCAGGATGGAGGTGTAAGATGCAAAGGAGTAATAAAAGTGCCAAGCCTTTCTTGATGTGAAGTACACCTTGTGACAGGAGCACAGGTCGCACCAGTGTGGTGGTACCTCCCCCTTTTCAAACGCAGTGGTGGCTGCTTTTGCTCTCAGCACTTGCACCTCCTTAGCACCTGCACTAAGCCTTAGCCAGCATGTTTTGCAAGAAATTTGCTGTAAGTACTTGAACAAATCAGGTTTACCAGCACTTTCTGGAGCAGTTAACAGACTTCAGGGAAAAGCCCTGCAAGCTCCAGGATAGATGGTATTGCAGTCATCCTAAACACCAGCTTGGGAAAGACCTCGTATGAGCTACAACTCCTTCTCTCAGCCTGGATGAGTTAGCCACCTCTCCCCCCACACTCTGGTTTCATCCTGGCTGAACTGAATGCTATGCCAGGAGTGGGCAGGAGGACGGCTGTGGCCCCCCCAGAGCTCTGCCCTGAGGAGCTCGCACCAATTCACAAGCCGTCCTCAAAATAAGTCTTGTCTGGCAGGCGCCCCTGGAGCAGCCCCCGAGGTGCCATGCCCTGAAGTCCCCCCCACCGTTGGGGAAGCAGCTGGACTTACTGAATTTCAAATTTCACTGCTGAGGAATTTTGGTGCCTCAGATGCCCAAACCAAAAAAGGTCACAGAAACAAAGATACAGACATCCCCAAGATGGCTGTATCTCTTTGAATATATATTTCTCTCTGAATACAGTTTTCTTTTGTTTTAAAATCTGGGACAAAGATGGTTTCAACCCAAGCAGTGTGCCTAATCATCACCAAACAGAAGGAAAGATTGGGAATGGCTGGATAAAATCAGAAGAACCCAGCACTGCTATTTTATTTATTATAATCTGCACAAATTTAGGGGGGACATGGTAATTTACAAACAGAAGATCAGAACTCTTCCCCGAGGAGCTGTTTTAGCTTAAAATGGGCAGACCAAGCATAAAGAGGTCTGGGTAACAAGAACATAC
>JANIJG010010437.1:0-10731 GCA_024611175.1 Megaceryle torquata
TTTAGCATCAGCAGCAAACTTCCTGAGGGTCCACTCTGTCCCTTCAGCAGGTCACTGATGAAGATGTTGAGTAAGAGCGGACCCAGAACCGACTCCTGATGTTTTAACTCAATAAGGAGAGTATTCTCTGTATTTAACATGCTGCCAATGTTTTCAATATATGAAGAACCTTAAAAATACAAAACTGTTTTCTAGTAAGGTCAAATATGGATAATAGCATTTGGAGTCCTACAAATCAATAGAGGAGATTCTTTTTGAACAAACTGCTTCACTACAAAGTCATTTCTTCATAACAAAAAGCTCTTACACTTTCCTTTTCAAAGCCATGGGAAAGAAGGGAGAACTTAAGTGTTTTTCTTCCTCATATTTTTCCAATTTCTAAGTAACAAGTCAGGAAATACACAGAAAGGTGGGGTTGGTTTTTTTTATCTCCCCTACCATCCACTGAGATATTTACTAATTGTATTAGCTGCATTTACTGAACCACAGAATCTGCATATAGAAGCATTACAGAAGCCCAGGAATTGCATTCAGTTGTATTATGCTAGCTAATTTTTATACAAAAATGTCATTTATATCCTTCCATACTCAGGCCCCCAAATTAACAGGATTCCTCTATGTTCCTGGAGAAATGCTGGTGAGGAAAAAAGACGGGGGGGGGGGGGAAGAAAGGAAGAAAAAAGGAGGAAAAAAAAAAAGAAAAAAAAAAATAGAACAACCCAGCTCTAGGTGGCAGCAAATCAATATTGACCCCTCTGTACACAGACACCAAGAGCACCAACTGGTTTCAAACGGACTGTACACTTTCAGTATAGTTTCTAGGTGTGTTGTGATTTTCACTTTGTTACACGGGCTGGACCAAAGGTGACCGCGCAAAGTCCTTAGGAATCAAGCACAATTCACTACTGACAATTAGAAAGGTTCTCCTGTCATTTCAAGAACAATTCAACCAGCAGAATCAATACTCTTCTTCTTTTTTAAGCTTAATTTGATTACCTTTTGTGTAGAGACTGGATAATTCAATAGAAGGATCCAAAAACACTGGAGACTAATTTAAGAATTTTAAATTTTAATAAATTGAGCCCTTGTATAAGAAGTGTGTTCATTTCCTTTAGTTAGTTAAGACTTGCAATTCTAATGTTTTTATAAAAAACCATGGATCTGAAAAGTATTCATCACCCTGATATGCAATGGCATGAAAAAAAATGTATTATTTGTGTTAAAAAAAAGAAAAATCCACAGACTCATCATTCTCTTTTGCAGCAGTGGCACTGCAGAAAGGTGAGCAGAACAGGGACAACGGTGGCAGTTCAGGTGACAAGGGCAGTCATGAAGGCTAAGTCCTATGTCAGGTGGTAAACATCACTCAGAGAATCATCACAGAATCAATCACAGAATGTTAAGGATCTCCAAAGATCAGAGTCTGACCCCCTGCCAGAGCAGGGCCAAAACTAGAGCAGATCCCTCAGAATGCATCCAGACAGGGCTTGGACGTCTCCAGAGAAGGAGGGATCGTTAGGGATCGACCAAGGCAGCACAGCACTGCTGGGTAAAGCGATACCCACAGCGTACATACACTGAAAGCAGCTGGAACTTCTGCCCACCCAGGCACACGAGCTGGTGGGGCCATGCAGGACAGGGCAGGGCAGCACCGGGCGGTGCTCGGTGACAATGCCGCCGTCACACCGCAGGACTTGTATTTCTTTACCCAAGTGCTCAGGGTCAGCAGGCAGCCACCACTACTCAGCCAGAGTTAAGATACACTCTTCAGAGGTCCATTTATTTTGTTTTCTGGCACTTTTCAATATTGTGTTTTCCAGGTCACTTTAGAGCTGTTTCTTTAGACCGTACTGATGCCGTCTGCCTACCGTTAGAGGTTCTCCTGTGTCCTTCCATAGCTCTGCCAATCCAACCTTTCATCTGCTTTACAAAATACAGATGTTAACTTGAGCATTTAAAGGTAATCTTGACTTTCTACATCTCACCAATAGAGCACATTTGCAACCTAGATACAGCGAAGGGCAACAACAGTAAGGAATCCCCAGTTCAGCTGATCATGAGGCAAAAAACCACAGTGACCAAAGTCACAAGTTCACGGGGGAAGCTCCTATATCCAAATACACACTTTATGCAGGCGCCTCACAACTGCCTGGGGTTTTCAGAGCTCATATTCTCACCCTAGAAAACTAGTATCTCAATTTTTTTCCCCAAAAGCAGCTGGCCCAGGCCTCTCAGGCTGCTCTTTTGTCTTGTGCTCAGTTTAATGAGCCACGTTTCAGGTGAGCCTGGTTAAGAACCACCAGAGCTAAACAATAGTTAGTTTACATGGCTGAATCATAAAGGAGAGTAGTGGAGAGTTAAGAGGTTAAACAGGCTTCGTTATTACTGTCTTTCCTCTCCGTGAGTATTTAACAATTATATATTACTTATTTACAAAGTCAAGGCTTACTCAGTTATTTGTTTTCTGATCTTTTTCACTACTGTTGTTGACAAGACTTAAAAGAATGCACCACTGGAAGCATCAGATAGGCTTTTCTAAGTCTAAAACACAGGTAAAAATCAGGTAGAGCAAAAAGTAGTTTCTCAACCAGGAATCTGGGTAGAAACAAAAGCAAAGTTATCGACTTCAGGAAATATCTTCAGTTTGTGCCAAAAATCATTAACCTCTGCAACTGAAATTATTATTTAGAGTGAAAAAGAATCATTCTCAAAGATGGTCATTCAAACATTTCCTCATTCACACCAGAGTCAGCATATGAGGACACAATGAACTAGATCATGAATTACATAGAGGTTAAAAAACCCCAAAATATCACAGTTAATTACACTAGTTCAGGAATTATGACTGTAAGAAAATGATCATCTGATGATCTGATGCAGGGTGGCAATTCACATGACATATTTTGAGATGTCTTCCAAGAAACAGTCATGTAAAATGGTTTCATGTGAGCTCCTGACCAGTCTCAGCCTTCCACAGTAGCTGCTCAGGATGAAACAAGTTCAGACCGAAAATACCCCAAAACATCTATGGGCAGCAGGTCTGAGATGACCTCTTAAAAAGTGCGAGGAGGTAAAAAATACTTTTGCAATACCAGGAATTAAGAACCCTTTCTAAAAGTTTCTGCACGTAACAACCACCACCGAAATTTCTGTTCTCAGAAAGGTTCCCAAACATGAGATCTTTCTTCCCAGAGCTGTCTCAGTATGCCAAGTCAGAAATAGTATTTTAACATTTTTAAATACCAAAAGCCCTGGAGTCATTCCTATAAACATGAAAATATTGTATTTCTCTTGCAGCAATTTGATAATTTGCAAGGAAGGCAGAATGACCCAAATAGATCTGTCGTATTTTTTAAAGTAAAAAGAACCAGAAGTGTCCTCAAGTTCATGAGTAACTTTTCAAATCCTTTTCCACTGCGCAGGAGATTGGTTTCAAGCAGACATTATGGAAAGTCTAGAGGACATCCCAGACAGCAAGGGAGAGGAAAGTCAAGGCAGTCGAGACTCGTCTCCTGATTTACAGTGGGACTGGCTGCAGCAGAGGAAAAGAGATGCTGGAACAGGCTAAACCACTACTGCACAGACAAGGACGCAGGCAGAATGAAAAAGAAAATGGAAAAGCAGAACTCTGAAACAAATTGTTACATTTAACAATTCCATCTTTGTGGTTTTGGGGTTTTTTAATACCAAGAAAGTTGTTACTTCATCGTGGAAATTTGAATTAAGCTGTACACTGGGTTATTTATCTGAAGAAGGGTTCTGCATGCAGCTGGTTTTCTACTACAGAACTCTTTTTTGTTATTAAAAAGAGCACGTTTGATGCTTTAGTAACATAAATGTACCCATTTGGAAATGCCAGTGGCTCACTGTGCATCTCCTGTCCCCCTCAAGAATGTTTTCACCATATTGGGTAGGTTTTCAGACAAAGTTGCAGTTTTAGAAAAAAAAAGAATGATGTTGAGTAGTTAATAAATTTGCCTTCTAATTATCAACTGTCTTCCAAAACTGTCAAATCTTTGAGAGCTATTCAGAAACTTCCCCTCTTTTGGAGGAGTACAGAAAATGGCCTTTCAGCACTTAAAGGGGCTTATCAGAAAGATGGGGATAAACTTTTATCAGGGCCTGTTGGGACAGGACAAGGGGGGGGTGGTTTGAAACTAAAAGAAGGAGATTTAGACCAGAGAGAAGAAGAAAAATGTTAACCCATTATGTTAACCCTGGGTGGTGAGAGCCTGGCCCAGGCTGCCCAGAGAGGTGGTCACTGCCCCATCCCTGGCACCATCCCAGGGGAGGTTGGCCAGGGCTCTGAGCACCCTGCTCTGGTTGCAGATGTCCCTGCTCCCTGCAGGGGGTTGGACCAGGTGATCCTGAAAGGTCCATTCGCACCCCAACCTTCCTGTGATTCCATGATAACAGCTGAAGGTGAACAGAGGGCACAAAGCTGCAACTTTTGTGTAAAGAGGAATACAGGTGAAGTTTTCCAGCAAGGACAGACGTTGCCTGTCTCAGTTTTTGCCTGTTGCACCCCCACACTGACCATACCAAGCACCTTGGGCAGGGGGGAGTGGTCCTGTCAGATCATCTACAGCTCAGCTACTTCCTCCATGCCTCTGGAAGCCATAACTGCACATCAAGACTGTTAGAGCTGGCTGTTACTATAGTGTGGATACTTGTGATTCTTTGATCCCATTTTAATTTTTTTAATTCTGTCAGAGAAAGCAGAACAGGAATTAGATTGTGGTGGTGTTCAGAATCAAAGCTGCAGACGGTGCATGACAGCAGAGAAAGAAAGAATACAGAAAATCCATGCAAGCTTATACAGGGAAGTGGTTTCAGAGGAGTCCCAGGACAAAAGGTGAGGATGCAGAATCTAGCAGAGATCCACAGTTCCCCAGACACTGGGGATGTTCAGAGTCATTACTGTGACTCTAGTTCCTTAATGAACAAAGCACCTTCCACCTCCTATTCTGGAAGAGAATAGAGGCAACCGAATTGTATTTCTGTCAAATTATATTTACAACCTTACTATCAAATGGTTCAGCTTCCCTGTCTTGCTTGCTGGAAAGAACTATTTGCATATCATTTTCCCACTGTATCTCTTGAACTAACCAGACAGACTACATCATTTTCCTCTGTGCATCCAACTCCCACCAAGTCACCGAGGCCCTCCCACAGTGCACTCGCAAAGAGCAGTGTTGGTTGGGGGTTTGTTTCTTTCTCTTCACAGGAACCTTCTGCTCCCTCAAAATAAAAGTGGCCTAAAGAAACCATCCCGAAACACATCTGTAAACATGCTATCAGCTAGGAGCTTGTAGCAAACGATTGGAAAGCGTGGCCCTGGAAGTCTGTTTATTGTCTGAATGGTGTACAATTTCCTGTACCCCCCCCAGTCTTTCACTGCTCTCCTTCCTTCTCCCCAATAGTTTGCAGTTTCCTGCAAAGGGAATCAGCTCGCTCCTCACCCTCTCAGAGCTACAGTGTTCCCTCTCCATATTCCTTTGCTCCTTTTCCAAAGTTCTGTTCCTTCAAAGCTGCAGTCTCCAAATGTTGTCTTCTCCAAACAAGAAGAATTAATTTCTGCCCCACAAAGGGCGGGATGTCAGTTAAACACCCCCTCTCCCACCTAAGTCACTCCTGCTCAACATTCCCTTTCCCCTCTCCCAGTCAGATCCTCCAGTATCTCTCCCTCTGTACCAGCAGGAAGCAAAGCAGCATCTGCTACTTGAGAGGCAGCAATAAAGGCTAGAAGAGCTGCCTGCTGCTTCTCTCCCAGGAAGATACTTGGGAGGAACCGATAGTTGTGTATCACTTATCTGGAACGGGCTCTGAAACCGTAGAACATTCCTGGATGAAGAGACTGCTGTCAATCATCGGGGAAAAGAACCCCACAGAACAAACAAGCTCTGCGCATCGCTACGCGTTCATTAGGTAACAAAGTGAGTTTGGATGTATTTTGGATATATAGCTGTGCATACATAAAAGACACACACACTGCACAGAAGAGTTTCAATACTCCCAGTACCCTACAGACCCAAAATATCCACCTTGCCGAGGGCTACGCGGCGTCAGTGCCGACACCTTTTACACACCCCTGCTGCGTGCGATGCACGTCCTCCGAGGGGAGGTTTCCAAGGAGCTCGGAACTGACCTTGTTGCATTCCCAGTGAAATCAACAGCAAAACTTAATTTGATTTTTGATGGAAAAATGTGCATCTCTGAAGTGACGCCCTTGATAAAGATTTATTTAGGCAGTGAAATGTCACTTTATACATCCAAGTGCTAAAAGAATTTGGATTAGCAAAGAAGATTTTTTGCAGTTTTCCAGGTTTTACATGAGTATAAAATTTAGAGCAAGCCTGACTGAAGGCTAATGTTCATACTTCCTCTAAAAACAACAATTCATATTTCATTATTTACTGCCAGGAGAGAAACCCATCAAAGATAATCAGCCCTAGTTAAGATGGTGGACTTAGCAACATATTTGAGACACAGCATGGAAACAGTTAACAGAAAACAAAAAACAAAAAAAAACCCCAACAAGTAAGTAGGTCTAATACCACAGATTATTGCAAGAAACTCAACGGGCTGGAACAGCTTTGCTCCTTACCTCTGGAGTGTTTTTCTTGAACTCGCGACTTTGCTCAATAAGTTTTTTCCTGGACTGCTCACTTTCATCTTGCCGGTTAGCCAATATTGTTGCTGTGGCATCAAGCTCTCTCTGTCAAGAAAAACAAAACAAAAGAGGAACTATAGTCAGAGCTCTGTTTCTCACAGAAATGAAAATAAAAGCTCGTACATATATCACGTCATTTGGAATACCGAGACAGCCAGACTTCAGAGCGGTGCAGAACAAAGCACCAAGCTTCCAGAAATCTGACCTCCTGAGTAACATCAAATGAAGTTGTACAACCTTTCTGATTCCATCTTGCAACCAAAATATCCCCATTTTTCTCAGAAGCATTCCCGGCTTTACCACAACGTTACACAGGATAGAGCAGTGGAGTGCAATGCACACAGCATCGCGGAATGTCTTTGGTTGGAAGAGACCTTCATCTGGTCCAACCTTCGACCCAACACTGCAAGCTCACCACGAAACCATGTCCCTGAGCACCAGGTCCCCATGCCATTTAACTGCCTCTGGGGATGGGGACTCCACCACTGCCCTGGGCAGACACCTCCTCTTCATTTCCAAAATCCACTGAAGGGTTTGGACATGTTCCAGCTGGGTTTATTTCCACCTGCCTGTTTAAAGATACTGGACCTTTCCCTTTTTGAGTTAATAAGATTTCTTTTCTTTTTTTTTTCCCCACACAGTAACTCAAATATCGGTTAACCTTATACTTCAGCCTAGACTGGTTATGCTTCAGTCACTCTTAATTTCAAACGACATACTGTATATACTTCTATACTGCCACTGCAATGCTCTTTTTCCATTTAAGTCTTTCCTTATTTGAATACAAAATTATCTTTTCCTACTATTGGAATCTATTCCTCTCAAATTCTTAGCAGCTATCTCTGTTTCCTCATCTGATAAATACCAGATTATCTTCCAACAGCTTCTACTCGCCCGAAGTACCAGCTCAGCCTACACACTGCAGCCCAGCTTCATCCAAGTGCATTATGCCCATCCCAGTGTCTTTACTCAGTGCTGTGCTTCCAAATGTCACCATAATAGACTGAACGGGTCACTTAGCAGCGCATAAACCAACAACACTCAATCTTCTATGTCAGTTTATTCCTTTTCTGCAGTATTTCCACGTAACACGAAAAAAATTAAACGCTAAACGCTCTACTCAGCCTTGTACATCATTCAAGTCACCTGGAGTTACAACCAAGAATTCATAAAAGGAGCTTTCACTCCCTATTAATTCTAAAGGAGAAAAACCTGAATATGATAAAGAAGTTTGTGAAAAGTGGGACCAACATGCAAGACATTAAGCAGGTCTCCTCTGCAGCTATCTTCATCACATCCCTCCGACCTGCGTGCAAAAACCCCAGTACTCTTCGCCACAAACCTGTCATGCCACTGGCATCTGTTCCTAACTCAACAACCTCTAACAGACCAGACCAAAAAAACCACAAGCCTGGGACCTTCTGTCAGATCTAATTCCAGATCCCCAGTGGCTGGTCAAGTCATCTCATCAGGTCATCTCATCAGGTCATCTCTTGACACCACCACACGCACACAAACCAGAGCAAAAGTAAAGTAGAGCTGGTTATTGGGATGGTTGGTGTAAAAGCTTTGCCATGCATTGGGTCATATACAGTTCCCAGTGGATCTGGGCACCTAGTATGGGGAAAAAAAATGAGAAAACAGAAGATTTGCCTCTTCCTGTTTTTGCAGAGGTGTTGGAAATAGCAGCAGGTCCCTACAGGACATCCGCTAAAACCCCAGTTCTGCAAGTTCAGAAGACAAATACACAGGACTAGCAGATAGGTACTGAGTTTCTAGCTACTTGGTCAAAAAGCCCAATTCCAAATTCTTAGTTACGTATTTGAATGGCTAAATCCTGTGACTGGATGACTGGACGGATGTACATGTGTTTACCTAACCCCACAGTTTGACCTCTAGAGGGGAAAAAAAAGAAACAAAAAAAGTCTTCTGCAGTTTCCAACTCAACGGGATCAAAACCTTTTTCCCCCTAAACTAAGAGACTTCCCCCCCCAATAACTATATGTACCATAGTTATCTTAATCCTTGGAAATAAGCTAAATATGACAAAAGGATTTGAAGCCAGGCAGCATGCTGGAGCCAGTGACCTAAATATCACCACTGCAATGCTTTAAAAACCCCTCTATTTCTGACTTTGAGGGAAAAAACAGGGCAATATGTCCACCAGATCTTGGTTTGGAATTCTGTAACATATGTGAAATCTATTGCAGAAAAGTGGGAAATACTTAACAGTTGGATAAACCACATTTGAAATTCATCCCAGCTAAGTTTATGCAAGAAAAAAGAGCAACAGAAACCAGTGTGGTTAAGCAGCACTATAAAGAGCAATATAACGGCTAAGCAGAAGGCTTTTAAAAAATATAAACAATCTGGTACGGCCAGCAACTTGGAAAACTATATTTAAAAAGGAAGCACACATTTAAAGCAAACACAAATCATGAAGTAAGAGAACTGCAGCAGACTTCAGAACCCAGTGCTTTACTGTACAATACAGAGTGCTAGCAAGCACCCTTGCACGTGGAAAAGCAGACTTCTGAAGACCTATACTTCCAAGTTTAGAGTCAAGAAAGAAGAACAGATTAAAAAAAGAAATCATTTCATATTTTGTGCCATTATGAAGAGAAGATAGACTGAACTGGGATAGCACGAGGGGCAATGGTTTTCAACTAGAGCAGGGTGGGTTCAGATCAGGCATTAGGAAGAAGTTCTTCACTCTGCAGGTGGTCAGACACTGGGAATGCGTTGTCCAGAGAAGCTGGGGAAGCCTCATCCCTGGAAGTGTTCAAGGCTGGGCTGGATGGGACAAGCTGAGCAACCTGGTCTAGCAGGACCATGGCAAGGGGGTCAGAACTAGATGATCTTTAAGGTCCCTTCCAACTCAAGCCATTCTAAGATTCTGTAAACTGTCTGACACAGTGGGCTGAAGGCCAAAAGCTCAAGACCTTGCCTAGCATTTAAGAACAGCAGCTACAGTCAGATGCAATTCCAGCTGAGGAACAGTAGATATCTGACCCCATATACAAGATCTGAGATAAAATGAGATACAACATTTTCAGTCTGTGTTATAGTTAATAAGCTCCAAATCAAAACTACTTGAAAAATTGCTAATTTTTTCTTTCTTGCTTGATCTCAACCCTACACAATGTAAGTTTAATTTATTTAAAGCTAATGACAGATACAGAGTTACAACTCACAAGCACTGACGGAGGATTTTTCATACTTTTGTGACTCAATCTCATGAGATTTCTCAATTTCTGTAAAAATTTAATGTGGCCAATGCATTATTTCTGCGAGCAGGCAGTAAGGAGTCAAGTAGGACTGCAGATTTCAAACCTGAGTACTGCAGAATACTTAAAGGTAGCTTCCCAACTGCTCTCTAAGTAGGTATCAGGTGAAAGAAGATGCAATACTGCACAGAGGGAAGCACACAGAGTCCTTTAGAGTGTAACACGACTAGGAGACCATGTCTCGGTGTCATTCTCCACTCCTCTGAAATCAAAAAGCTTCCAATGAAAAGCAAACAGAAACCAGGGCTCAAAGGTGTTGCAGTGGTGACCTGACTGCAGGAAGGATTCAAAGCCTGGATGCTTTAGTTTGGCTGATTCGATACCAGCTGACAACAGCCACCACTCAGTTGCCCCTGCAGAAAGTGAGTCACTGCTTGGAGCACATCTTGAGAGAACACAAGCAAGACCATTATCCTTCCCCTCGCCCCAAAGTCCCATCGATTTAGAGACGCAGTTGACACTGCTGAAGCCATAGAAAGCTGAAGGACTCCTTCCAGAGTTTCTACTTTGACCCATTTCAACAAATCTGTTGGGGGTGGGAAGGGAGGCAGTGGGAAGAGAGGAAACAAGAAAGTCTGACACTCTGAGTGCAAGAGTCATTAAAAGGAATCTTCAGAAAACAAACAATAAAAGGTTTCTTTCATGCAGGATTGTGCTGGTTTGGGCTGGGGTAGAGTTAATTTTCTTCGTAGTAGGGGCTGTGTTTGGATTTGTGCTGGAAACAGTGTTGATAACACAGGGATGTTTCTGTTATCTCTGAGCAGTTATTGC
>JANIJG010010438.1:2488-19773 GCA_024611175.1 Megaceryle torquata
CAGATGGCCCTGCTCCCTGCAGGGGGTTGGACCAGATGAGCTTGAAAGGTCCCTTCCCACCCAAACCAGTCTGTGACCAAGAAGCTGTGGGATGGGCAGAGGAAGGGAGCGATTTGGGAAAACCGTCCTGCAAGTGGGAGCTGAGCTGCCTCCTGCCTTCCCCAGCAGTGCCAGGGCAGGAACCGCTGGCAAGGGGGGCAAAGCTGCCCTCCTGCCAGAGCAGCGTAGCCCGGCTCCAGACAGCAGAATTCCATCTCTGCCAGCAGCAGCAGGGCAGCTTTGGGTGCCTGGGCAGGGTCCCGAGCACAAAGCAATTAGTGTCTGTCCTGTGCCTGCTGCGAGACCCTGGGGACTGTCACCAGTCCTGGGTGTACCACGCGTCCTCCGTGGCAACTGGGCGGCAGCAGCACCCGAGCTGCTCCGAGAGCTTTTAATTGCTGGCATGAGCTGTCTTTCTCGACTGGAAACATCACAAGAAGATGGGGGCTGGGGAGAACAAATTGCAGTGACGGGGACGGGCTGAGCCGCTTCGTTTGCTTTTGCCGAGCGTGTCTGGCTGGCTGGACACCGGTCTGCAGCGGGTTGTGGCTGTGCCACGGGTGAGGTGCCGCGTACGTGAGCAGCATGCGGCCACAAGGCTCTTTGCTTGCAGGAGAGGATGGTCCCAGGGGTGTCCCCATGTGCAATTGGTGTGGGGGCCGACCTTGGGTGGGTGTCAATTCAGCTGTGAAGTGGGTGGTGTGAGGAAGTGGAGGGATTCTGAGGACACATCTTGCGTTAACTTAAAGGGAAGTCTTTTATTATGTTTCATGTTTGGGGTTTTTTTTGTTATGTTTTTTTGGTTGGTTGGTTGGTTTGGTTTTGTTTGTTTGTTTTCCCCCAGCACTACTTCTGGAAATTTCTACCCTTGGCATTATTTTTAAAGATTCCCACACCAGCCCAGCATCGTTCTGTGGCCACTGCAATCAATAGATGGCAGTGAAGTGTGTGTGCCTAAGGACCTGGATGAGCTGGGGAGCTGAAATTGCCATTATGATAAGTGGATGTTTACATGCAATCCTTAAACACCCTAGGAAAGCTTTGCTTTTATTTTCCTAAGGTGCTGAAGGAGCCTGGGACACAATGTCAGTGTGTCTCTAGTGGGTTACTGCTCCAGGTCAGTGTTTCGAGAGGTCTCGTGCTGTTTGCCAGCCTCAAGCAGGAACTGTGAACTTGGGAATCACTTGGGAATCGCTTGAATGATTTTGGTGCTCTCAAGTCACACGACTGTAGCCATCCTGCCAGATGGCAACCAGGACTTCAGTTTGTCCTGTACTTGATTCTCCTGCTAAAAGAAATATCACAGGTAGCCTGGGGTGATTCTGGCTTATTTACAGCTTGCTGCATCCTGGGCTCATGTGCTGTGGGGCTGCCTGGGAAGAGACAGACTTTGCTCCTCAAGTTGCCCTCACCCCCCCCTTTTTTTTTTTTTCTTTCCCCTCCTCCTTTTTTTCCTTCTTGGAGGTTACAGTTTTTGTTCTGGTAGCACATCCCTTCACGCTTTCTGCTCTCTGCAAATGCTAACTTTGGAGCAAGCCCACGTAAAATATGGGAGTGCTGCTCACAGGTTCAGGCAGCGCCGGCAAAATGTATTCACAGCCTGTCTGGGGGGAAGGGGGTGAGCTCTGGGAAGGCAGCAGAGCTCTGCGCTGGGAAATCCAACCCGCTGAGCATAGTTCAAGCCACACACAGGCTGGTTTGCAGCAGGTCTGAATTTGGGGCTGCTGAAGGCTGTGCTTTAGAGGATCTCTGCCATCCTGGGTGAGCTCAGGGTCTGCTCGGTTCCTGCATTTCCCAAGAAGCAGCAGAGCTGAGCAGCTGCAGTGGTACCCTGTCCAAGAACCTAAAGATATAGGACCTAAAGTTCATAAACCTAGATAACTAAAGCTGATCTCTTCTGATTTCAGAATGTAACCCAAACTGTAGAAGAAGAAAAGCCTGAGCCTCCGACCATCCAGGAGATCAAACAGAAAATTGAAAAATACAACGCAAAAGTTACAAACTGCCTGTTGATGAAGCTGGTAGGTGCTGGGTTTGGTTTACCTTATGCACAGAGACCGATGCTGGTTTCCCTGGGCTGTGAACTGAGCCAGCCTGGAGGAAGGTGTCTCCAAGGCAAGAGGGATTGTGGCTGTTGAGATGTTCTCGTCTTCCTTTACCCGATCTATTTTGTTCTCCTGCTTGAGTTTCCTTCACGTTAGTCACCAGCACTTGAGATAACCTTTCCCTGCCTCGACTGGGATCGCTGGCATAGTGATTTCTGGCCAGCCTGTGCTGCGACCGACTTGCCACAAATAGATGAGCCCACGTTGTTCTAGCGGGGATGAGTCAGGGTAAAACTCGGGCTGCGATGCTGCCCTTCAGCAGCTGTCGCAAAGTGGATTTAGAAACACAAAGTGGATTTAGAAACACAAAGCCTTTCTACAAGGAGATGCTTTTCTCCTCTCCACTGCCAGGCTTGCTTAAGCAGAGGTCTAAGAGGCATGGTAGCTGCCTTATATTTTGAAGCATTGTTTGTAAACTTATCACCCCCTGTAAGTAAAGCCTTGATGAGACGTGGTGAGGAGAATAGGAAAAAACCTTTTATGCACTGGAGCACCACAAAGGTGTGGACTTCACAGGGCCTTACAGAGAAGGGGAATAAGCTGCTGAAAGAGTAAAATAATTCAACTGTACAACTTCCAAGAACAGCAGCTTTGTAACTCCCTGGTGCTTGCTAATACACGAAAATAAACCTGAAATTTATTTAAAATAAATGTAAAATAGTTCTTGCAACAGTTTTCTTTGTGAAGGCTGCACAGTAATTTCTGCTGGAATGTCCATACCCATCATTTTATTTTTTTTTATCACCTCTTGACTTACAGGAGTCATTCAGTGCCCTTGAGTTATTTTGCTTGAAGCTTAGGAAAAATACAGTCCTGGGACGCGATGGGGCTCAGCTGCTGGTGGTGGCCCTTGATGGGGACCACTGGCCAGTGCTCCTGAGGTGGGTCCCTTGGCTTGTTCCTACCTGGGACCCACGGATGGACTGCACAGGGCCAGGCTTTTCTCTTGAGCTCTGCATTTTTGCAGAGCTGAGGGTAGGGTGAGTGACTTAGTGTGAGACAGGCTGACCTTGATCGATTTATTACATGGTGATGTAATAAATCCCATAAGCAGGGAAATAAAACATGGGGACTATGGTTGGGAGATCCTGCTCAACATGGGGGTGGAGACCTTCCCAGACACTTCAGATCCTCACTGAAGTGCAACTGCAAATGACATGTAATGGTTTCCACGACTGACTTGTAGCAGTGTTGGTTTTAAGTAAGACAAGATCGCAGAGACCCAGGGAAGGGATGAGTCATTACCGAGTGGAAGGAGCAGGAGAAAATCAGTAGTGACTAACCTGAAATTACTGGTTATTTTTTAAGTGAATAATAAGAAACCCTCAAACCTGTAGCAGTACCAAGTGGTGGAAAGTCCTGTGGTCACCCCACAGGCTACAGCGCGCTAGACCAGAAAACCCTTCATAGAGTGGGGGAGGACTGGAAAGTCTCCCTGAGGTCTGATGCCCGGTTCTCCTTTGCTTTAGAATGATGATGGGACCTACACGGGTTTCATTAAAGTGCATTTGAAACTGCGCCGCCCCGTGACGGTGCCGGCGGGGATCCGGCCGCAGTCCATCTACGATGCCCTCAAGGAGGTGAACCTGGCTGACATGACGGACAAGAGAACCTCATTCTACTTGCCGTTGGATGCCATCAAGCAGCTTCACATCAGCAGCACGACCACGGTGAGCGAGGTGATCCAGGGGCTCCTGAAGAAATTCATGGTGGTGGATAATCCCCAGAAGTTTGCACTTTTCAAGGAGATGAGGAAAGACGGGCAAGGTGAGTTCATGCCCTCAGACCCACCAGCTTTCCTGCAGCTGATCCATTCTGATTACTGGTTTGTGGTGCAGAAACACACCCAAAGTGTCCTGCGAGGTCTCGGTGGTGGGTCAGGAGGCAGTGTCTACATTTCGGATGAGTAAATGGCTGGACCTCCACAGGTGATGCTGCTTAAGCTAGTGGGGAATTACTAGTTCTCAGAAGGGTGCTGAAGCCACCTAAGACCTAACAGAGATCGTTACAGATCTGTGATAGAGATTCCACTACTTCCACTATGATCCCGAGCAGCAGGAACCACTTTTACACGCTCCACTTGACCTCCTGAGCTTTCCTCTGCCCTGGCAGCCAAGATGTCACTGTGGATTTCTGTGTTTTTTGCAGTGCTCTTCCAGAAGCTCCCTCTCACCGAGTACCCCCTGTACCTCCGGCTGCTGGCCGGCCCCGACACAGATGTGCTCAGCTTCGTGCTGAAGGAAAATGAAACGGGGGAAGTTGAGGTATGTCAGTGACTCTTTCCCATGGTTTTCAGCTGAACGTTAGCAGCGTTGTGGAGCACATGGCAGAGCTGGGAGGTGTATGGCCGAGGCCACGTGAGGGGAGCGGCGCCTCATGAGCCAGTCTGCTTCCCTCTGATGGGACTGGGTTTGCCTTCTGAAATACTGTGTGGTACCAGCTTTTCTCCAAACTTCAGTTACCAGCTGAGTGGACCGCTTGGATCTTACTTAAAAATAACAGAAGTTTTGGTCATTTATTGCTCCTAATTTATGTTGATTTGAAAAAAAAAAAAAACAAAAAACATGAGCCATGAAATTACCGAGGCCAGTTTTGATCGCCAACCCGTAATCTGTTTACAGATCCAAGCAACGCCACCCCAGAGTTAATCCTCAGTAATTAGATCAGCTAAACACTGTTATAAAGCCATCTACTAATTTAAGTAGAAGCCAAGGACACTCAGGTAATAAATTTGCAGTCAGGTTTTGGTCGCAGTGATGCTCCCCACGGTGATGATGGCAAATGCTGGAGCTGCTGCATCCAGTGGGATTCTGCCACCCGTGCCAGGAGCAGCCCCGTGCTGCGGGGAGGCTCAGGATGTGCCGTGTGCAGGGCTGTGGTTGGTAAGGATGGTGCAGGATCACCAGCTTCCTGTGGCAGAGCTGGGCAGACATTGAGCCCTGTTGATTAAGTGATTGCCATCATCAGCCTGTGGCTGCCTGTTCCTCGCTGTCAGCGTGACGTGGTTGTAGGTGACAGCCGGAGCAGCCTGGCTGCTCGCACCCTGTGCCAAGAGCTTTGTTGAAACTCCAACAGTTTTGATAACTTTGCAATAAAATAAAGAGAACTGGCTCCTGCTGGGTAGCGTTGTCAGCTGGGACCTCGCTCCCCTTGCGTGACAAGAAGCGCGGGGACGGCTGCATCAGTTGTTCCCGTAGATATTTTAGTTCCTTCGGGAGCTGTCGCATCTCTTGCAGCAGGAGCTTTAATTCACCTGAGTAAAAATTATTTCTATTGAAACTGCATCCTCAGGGGCTCAGCACTGGGATGGTTCTTTATGCTGTAGCCCATTAGCCTGTGTCTCTTGCAACACAACGCTGTGAGATTAATGTGCCTGGAGATGAGATACATGTTAGTCTTTTATTAATCCTTTTCATGGATTAGGAGGGATCCCCCCCAAAAGCATCAAGGTGAACAGTACGTGTTTACTTTCCCTCTGTTTCCGCAGTGGGACGCGTTCTCCATCCCAGAGCTACAGAACTTCTTGATGATACTGGACAAAGAAGAAAAGGAAAAAATCCAGCAAGTGCAGAGGAAGTACGAGAAGTTTAAACAGAGACTGCAACAGACCCTGAAAGAAGCCCGAGGCAAGCCTGGATAACCCTCAGGAGCCACTGGGCACCAGACTAAGCTAGATACTGTTTTTAAAATTTAAAAGATGCTTCTCAGGACACCTTGTAGTAGTCACTCTCCCTCTTCATCCTTCCATTAAGGACTGGCTCACAGCACCCATCAGATGAACGCCCTGCATTTTCTTCTTCTGAAACCTCCCATCCCAGGACCAGAGCCAGTCAAAGACCGGGAAGCCTGGTTTGAAACTGTGCCCATCGACAAACCGAGCGCAGCTGCTGGTTCGCTTTTGCCCTGTACCATCAGCTGGAGAAGCTTCGTGGAAAATGCTCCATCTTCAACCCAACGGGAACATCTACTGGCTAATGTTTTGAGTGGGGTAATGCTTGCTGCTCACACTCCTCCCAGCACCCGGCTCGTCCTCGCTCGGAGGTGCTGCGGCTCACGGCGTGTGCCCACGTGGCCCAGTTCTCGTTAAGTAGAGCAGAGGAAGCGGCAGATAAAGCGGAGGAGGTGGTTGCACCAAACCCTGTGGGTGTTGCAGCTCTAACCAATGCTGGATGGACTTGTTCAGGGCTAAGTTAACCAGGAAAATGCGGAGTTAGGAAACCCCAGCTGCTGCAACACCCAAACAGTCTGGTAGCAAGTGTTGTTGAAACTTGGTAATATTAATTCCAGGAAAAGTCATCTGTTTTGATTCTATTTCTCTTCCAGTTTTGAAAACAGATGTGAATTAAAGCAAATATCCCTGATGCTGAGCGAAGTTAGCCAGTGTTTCCTCCATTTTCTACTCTGTAGGATTTGGGCCTTATGTTTTAAGAAATTCTGTTTGAGAAGTGTGAAGATGATGGTTGGGGCGCAGGCTCGATACCGAATGTTTAGCAATACGTATCCAGCAAACCCAGGAAAGCTCAAAACCCCTTTCACGAGTCAAACAGATTTTGAGCTCTGAACAGGTCTGGCACTGAGGGAGAGGAGCCCCAGCCAGGGTCAGGGCGTGGGGGTGGCACAAGGAGCAGGGGCTGCCCACGTGGGAAGGCCTGAGCCCCGGGAAGAGTAAGGGAACCATTAGCCTCAGATGCTTCCCAACCACCACTCTCTCTTATGCTGCTTCCTCCCACGAACCCTCCTTGGCTGCCTTCTCACCACCACGCTCCCTCCTCTCCCTCCCCGTGCTGCTCCGTGCGTGTCGTGTCCGTCCTCCCTCCCTCCCCACAATCGGTGCTCTGCCTGCGTGTCCAGGAAGGTTACCAGGTTTTGCTCTCTATGTGGAGCTAGGAGAGGACAGTGCAAGTCCCTCTCCTCCTCTCAGGGCTCCCACCGTCTCCAGCACATGCACTGCACATCCGTCCTAAAACTCCCGGAGCCGGAGCGTCGCTTAACTCCACAAGTCTACCCCGAGACGTGGGTCTCGCTGCCGCGCACGACAACGGCTCCAGGGACGCAGGCCTGAGAGAGGGGGGTCCCTGTGTTTGCTCCAAGTGCTCTGTAGAGAGCACGCCGTGCACGGCCAGGTCCAGTCTGCCCTCTGTTTACACGGGACGCCAGACAGAGCGTACGGAGAACCCGGCACGTGAACAGCAGCCGGGTGCGGGTGGAGCGTGTGAAAGGGTCTCGCGTTGGCTTGCTGAACGAGTGTCCCTTTGAGCTGGCTGTGGGCTGCTGTCATCCCACCTGCCCCAAGTGGGAAGGGAGGCAACAGGGTGTTGGGTAACAGTGACCACAGAGATAATGTGGAGGAGTTGAAAATTTACCTCAGTGCCTTTTTTTTTTTTTTTTTCCTTAAGTGTGAAAACTTTGCATTTGGCTGAGAAAGAAGTTGGAAGGGGCTCCTGTTGAGAAGCCCTGTTAGTCCTGTCCCCCCGATTAGCTACAGTACCGTTGTGATGAGGCTGCTTTTGTCCACAGAGGGACAAGGAACTGCTCAGGATTTTTCTTTTCCAGATTTATACTTGAGTATGTTTGTTTATAAACCCCCCGAGAGTAAGTGCATCACTTCGAGCCCCTGGGTTTGTGTAAATGCCACTTTCTGCAAGCTTCGTTCCAGCTCGTGCTTTAGTCAGCGGTGCAGAAGGGTTTGCTAACAGGGCTACAGCCTCTGGCACGCGGTGCAGGAAGGGCCGCCCGGCTGTACTGTACTCTACACCCAGATGACCTTTAACAACGTGGCGCCAGCCCAAACGGAGCAGCAATTTTCATGCTCTGGGGCTGTCTGTCCACTTACAAAAATACTTATTACTTCACAACACACTTGTGAAGTGAATTAAGTAACATTTATTTAGTGCTTTGAGTCTTGAAGCACTGTATAAATACTTCTGTTCAGTCAAGAGAAAGAACACTGTAAAAACTGCCATCGGTTCTGAGAAGTAAGATTCAGATGCTTGTTCTTAAACCCCTTATATTTCTGGCTAAGTCATAAAGATTTCTTTTTTTGTTGTTGCTGTTTCCTCCTGGTTTTGGTGACTGCCTCCCTGTCCCCTGCCGGTCCCCAGCATGTCTTTGACACTCAGTAGAAGGCATGGCTTCTTATGCAATTACCGTGGATGCTGCTGGAACCTCCCGCAGAGGGGAGGGCTCTTTCTTTTTGGTTTTTCAAGATACGGGGCATTTGAAGAATTAGTAGATCTTAAAACTCAACATCTCAACGCTCAGTCGAGCTGTGTTGAGGAGAGAAGGCTCGGCCCCTTCCTTAAGCGCAAAATACTGTCGGCGGTGCCTTTGGTTTGTGTCGTCTCGCCGAGTTCGTGTCAATTTATTTTTCATGTCTATTGTAAAACATGTAAAATAATGTGTATAGGATGGAACAGTAAAGCTTCTATGGCAAAGTGAAATGCATTTTTTGCAATGCTATAATTTATTTTTACTACTCCCTGGTAATTCTATGGCATTCAAAAGAAAATGTCTCACTTCTTGGCTTTTTTTTTTTGAAGGTTCTGGAATTTGTTCATATGCAGACAGTGTAAAAGACAACGATAATAAAACTGTCAGTAATTAAGGAAATCTCTTTAGCTTCTTTTTCTGGCGCCCTCCTCTGGAAGTTCCATGTATGAAGTCGAAGGGGAATATGCAGGAACCCTTCCTGGAAGTATCCATTTCTTAACCCCACTGTAAAGTGTTTAAGGCTCGGCTGAAGAGGTACAGGACCTCTAAAACCTGACCCAAGAGTTCCATCCATCTTCGCTTCATATATTAGTTGGATTTGACAGAAATGCTTCCATGTCTACCTGTGATAGATCACAGTTAATGAAATATATTTAACTGTATTTTTATATATATAAATAATAGCAGGCATCAAAATCCAGCTGATGGAATTCATCGCTGTGCTGCAATGTCTGATATTAATACTGGAAATGTTTAAATCTAAACCCAAACGGGTTTTACTTCTGCCACACGGTCTAGGACAGAACCCACCAGACTGCTCCAGGACAAGGCCCTGGCTCGTACTTTGCCCACGTTTCGGTGGACAAATCAGTGCATTAGAAAATGCATGGAAAAGGATAACGCTGGGGGGGGGTATTCAGCTTTTTATTTTTATGAAAAATGAACAGCTGGAGCAATATTGTTATTTGGGTGAATCCCAGACCTTGTAAACCTTGAGGACTCTCTTGAATGAACGGGGGCTGTTCATTATCGATGCTTTGTTGGCAGAACACTTCTATAAATAATGAGATCTCAATTCTTACAGTAGATTTTTTTTTTTTTTTCTCTCTTACTTTTTCCGGCCAAGTTTTGGAGCCTTCTCAAGGCCTTGGATGTATTTCCGAGGTAGCTGGTATTCTTCTGCAACACAACCAAGAGTTCACTTCAGGTAAATACTCAAGAATTAAAATCTGTATCTTACCGTAACCAGTCCCAGCCTGGTTCCAGCATCGACTCTTACCTAGCAGCATCTTGGCCAGATGATGGATTTGGTTGCCTTGGATCTGGACCTGAACTCTGTCCTTTGTTCCTGGTACTGGGGTGAGGGTGGCACTGGCTTGTACTTTTTGTTGCAGAACGTTGGCCACACACTGTGGGTCTAGACCATACAGCTCAAGGTTCTTGATAATTGTCACCTACGGGGTTAAATAGTTATTGCAGACATCACTGCTGTAGGTATGAGCAAGTCGTGTCCCGCTCATCCCACAACGAGCTGCCAAAGCCGCTCTCAGAACCCAGGCTTCTGCTCAACCCCCCTCAATTCAGTTCTCCTTTTACCTTCTTATTTGAAGATCTCTGGGCTATGGTTATGTCGATGGGCTCGATGTTTCCTTTCCTCACAACAGGCTCTTGCCCAAAAAATGTCACCTGGTGCAAGGGCTGCAGCCGTTCCAGGCACCTGAGCAAATTTATACATCCCATTAGTCGGGAGAGTAGGGCAAGGCTGATGTTACTGCTGCTTTTCTACCGCAGCCTCTCCCAGGGTTTTGAGACTACACAAAAGTCAAGATTCTACCCACGAGAAGAATTTGTATATTAGGGAGCTAAGAACAATGAGCTTGTGCAAAATCTGCATCCCAGCTGTTATTTAAAGAAAGGGACTGCCTGGCAAAAATGATACCTTTGCTTGTTACTGGTAAAATGGTATAAATTGGTTCTTGTAGAGGAAAACCCTTTGATTTTTGTCTTTAAGCCATTGTTCAGTTGTGTTGTTCACAGATGGATGAAGCAAATTCAGTTTAAAATCCAGCATAAACTCTGTTACTGTCCCATGAGCAAACCTGATGTCAGAAATGAAGCTGCTGGAGGTGCCTTAGAAGCATCATGTGGTGAAGAAGCTCAAACCAAGTAAGAAATAGGGGATATTAAGGCAAAGTTTTTCAGTATATGGGAACAACGGTCTTGTGTCAGGCCTCTTGGATCTAAAAGGTGGGTTTAGGTTATAAATGCAGAAGTTCTATGGCACAGAAAGAGCAGGATGCCCACCAATGCCTGAAAAGGGCACATTCAGCCATCACAGAGGATGGCTTTATAAATATGTACGTGCAGATGAGAGTTTAAGAAGCTTTCCCTCATAATGGTTAGCAAGTAAACAAAAAAAAAACCCCACCCAAATAATAACAACAACAGTTAATGCAAGATGCTTGTTAAATGGTGAAGAACAAGAAATCCTTCAAGTGAAGGTCTCTGGATATATTTTTGTTGTACCACCAGTAGGAAGTTAAACCTTGGGTAGCCCCAATACCACGTGGCTTTGAGCTGCATGTGATAAATCTGTGTAATACTGAAAGCTGACATTGGGAAGAGTCACCTGCTCAAGAGGTCATCCCATTTAAGGTGTGAGATTTCATCTTGTTCCGATTTCTCTAACAGGCAGTCGCACAGGATGGCGTTCACCTTTACAAAGCTACGAAACAATAGTGTTAGAAGCAAACCAGTTCATTTTTTTTTCCCCCCTTCTAACCTCAGAATCTCCTGCAGCGACGGGGTAGGACAACTTCCATGTCTACTTACTTTTTGTTTGTTTCATCCACCAGCTCGTTAGTCTTCACATAGTTAATGATGATGTTTCTCACCTCGCTGCTTGAGAGGGTGCTGCCTTTTCTAAAGAGAAAGAAAACTTTTTAACTTCTTCCTTCCAGCAGTTAGGTGCTGGGTTCTGTCCCTAAGACAGAAGACAGCAACCACCCTGGCTGTGTTTGATAGCAACAGCTCAATAGTGAAATACAGCTACTAGGGAGCAAGTTTTTGCTCCACCTCAGTGGCTGTACGCCAGACACAGCTGTCACAGCCTCTTATCTTTCTTCCTTTTGTGAAGCAAAGAATTTATTCTTGTTTCCCATCACCTTTCCTGACAGCATTGCAGGACCCTCCCCATGAGGGCTAACTAAATGGCAGCAGCTTCAGTTTGTTAGTCTCCCTCTTCATGTAACAATGGTTTTAGTTGTACTTTTCTTGTGCTTACTTGTGTCCAGATTCCTGAAAGAGTGGGATCATTTTTGTTGAGACCCCATAAAGTGGAATGATGTCAGGAGCACGGTATGTTTGTTCTCTCTCTTCCCTCTTGCTGTCTTGGGCAGCAGAGGCTGAAGAAAATTCTTCAGGTACTGCAAAAGCTTTAACACTGAAATGAGAAATATTTGGCGTGAGTGAAAGGACTGAAAGTTATCATTTCCATTTCACTGAGAAACTAAAACCTAGAAGAGTCCTGCTAAAAGCTTTTTGGTCTGTTGTATAGTACAGCACCAGTACTGGGGGGGGGCCTGTGTCTGTGGATTAAAGGACATGAGGAAACAAAATTATTTTGGAGCATTAGCTGCAATTATTAAATTTATCCTTGTACACATTTCAAGGATACACATAAATAAGCACCTTAATTAAACACTTTTCACTCTGAGTAAAGCCCTCTGTGATGGGGGAAAAAAGTAAATCCCACCAGCTAGTCTAAGAATATTTGACTCTTGTAATTAGAGACAACTGCCATAATTCAAAGGCCACTGCCCCATTCCACAGAATCACTAGAATTAAATTAAAAAAATCCAACAACTGCACTCTCTGCAAATGTACAGGCAATTAAAAGCTGAAATGATGCTTCAGTGGTCACTGATAAAAGACAGTTCTGGAAGACAGGGGTAAGAACCGTATCAGTGCAGGAGCTGGAGTCTCATTTCACTGACCAGAGGGGGAGATTCTAAGCTGGCAGGCAAGAGAGCTGACAAACCGAGTGTGACTCTGCCTGTCTCCTGATGATAAGGCCAATTTTCATGAGAGAAAAGTTAACACAAAAAGTCAAAGTAATTCTGCTTCTTTCCCAGTGCAGAAGAGAAGATTTTCTTCTATCTACAGAAATATTCTCCACTCCATTAGTTGCCAAGGAGATGTTATATAAGAGGAAGCCTCAGGCCTGCTGGGAAATTCCAAGACAGAGCTCGTGTGCTGATCTGCAGGAGGAATGAGTAGGACATTCTGAGGTGAGGTAACTACTACTCCTTAGAATGACAGAAACACCAACAGAGGAGTCAGGTAATAAGTAACTGAAGAGGTAAGAGCATTTCTGCAAATCAATGTGTAATGGAAAATGGTGATGGAAGCAGCAGATTCTGCTTCCTTCTTTCAGAGACTACCAGCTCTTTTAAAGACTCCAGTATCCTACGTACTCTGGGTGTCTCCAGTCCACTTCCACGATGCTCTCCACACCTTTGTTCAGCTCCTTCACTTGTAAGATCTTCTGGTGCTGCATACATTGCAGGAATTTGGAGAACTGAAGAAAGCAACAATCAGAAATGTGGAGTCAAGCATTTTAAATTCCTGTTCATGTGTTTCTGACAGCCCCAAAGTTACTGGCTAAATCACAAAAACTTCTTTAAAAAACCCAAAATACCCAGCCCCCACCTATCATCTCCTTTTTGGTCCTTAAAAGCTTTAGAAAAGGGAGTGGCCTTTTCTTCTCCAACAAGAGAAGAACCCTTGAGCAGCTATCACAGTATATGGTGGCAGATACATCAGCTGCATTCAACGCTCCTGCTTTCAGGAAGATGACTTTCCTCCCTGGATCCCACAGGAGCAGGGGCTGAGAAAAAGAACTTGGCTTTTAAGAACAGCTTCTAGGGTTTGGGGTTTTTTTGGTCTGTTTTACTAACACTTGAACAATTCTAATTTCAAGCTGCTTCTTTCTTCCCATTTCTTATTTAAATTAACACTAAAAAAAACCCCAAAAACCAAAACAACAGAAAAATCTCACCTTCTTATAGCTTGATTTCTTTATGTCCAGTTGTTGTCCAGCAGGGCTATAAAAGGATTTTTTTTAAAGTTCTTTAGTTATAAGTTACCCTTCATTTCTTCTTAAATCTTGCTACTTATGCTAGAAGTTTCTTAACAGCAGAAATACAAATCACACAGAGAAAGAATTACTTCAGACAAGCTCATAAATAGAACATGATGAGAGAAACTCATCCTGTGGGTAGGCAAACAGCCATTTCAGTGACTAAGCAATCCTGAAACAAACGTCAGCCAACTCAAGAGAGCTACCGAGTGCACATCCTGGTCTGGACAATCCTCACATCAAAGTATTTGATGTAAGAAGTGAGCATCACCTTAGATAACCTGAAATAAGGAGTGAATTTTACTTTGGAGTCAGTAATTTCATCCTAAATATCAGGCTTCATCTCTGCAGTTTTACAGCCCAAAGCCCAGCATGCAAATCCAAAGGCAACCTTGTTACCACGTACCAGCATGAGAACATATGGCTGCGTAGAAACGTGCTGGTGAGCAGAGGGAGATCCGACTTCTTTACTTTGCATTTTAAGGCATGAAAAAAGCACTGATTAAATAACGCATCCATTTGCTCTGCAGGGGAAAAAAGGACAAGCCAGCCGTGAGCAGTCTGGCTTTGGGAATGCAGCTCTCGGTTCTTTCAGAGCAACCAAAGGAGCCCAGTTTGGTTTTACTTGTAGGCAAAAATACCTTGTGGAGTCCTGCTGTCTGCAGCTTCCTGCTGAACCTCGGTGTTGGCATCTTCAGCTGTTTCTGCAGCTCTGTTCTCACCCGGTTCCTCTTTTCCCATCAGTATTGCACAACTGCCACGCTCCTGCAGGCTCAAATCACCAACGTCCGCCCGCTGCAGTGGGTCAGTGGAGAAGCTGATGACAGGCTCTTTACTCTCCACCTCTTCCTCATCTTCAGCGCTCTCCTTTCCAGCAGACTCTGTTACCAAGGGAGCTAAGGTAGGAGGATAAGATTTGTCACCATATTCCCTATAAAAGGAAGAAAAAGCGTAACACAGCTTTCTGTTGAATGCTTTGGAACCCCCAGGACAGTGAACAAGCATCACCCCGATAAAAGGCACTGGCAGCTGCGTGGATCTTCTTCCACATTCTCAAAACTGTACCATTTATTTTTAACTCATCTTCCACTATAAACTCTGTGTTCCCTCCATGAATCTTAATTTAAAACTGAGGAGACTTGTTGAATCCAAATGTAGAGTAACTCATTTATTTGGTTGAGACTGGCACAGCTGACCATAAAAATTATTTAAAGTTTTCTTCTTATAGAACAGGAAGATTTTCTTTTTTCTAAGATCTGAGTAAGAGAGGCATTCTAGCTTCATTTCTAGAATAATTACACCCAGGTTGAAGGAACTAAATCCAGTGAATAACTTTTTATATCTATTTCCAGTACGTACATCCTGGACTGATGTCAGGATAGACACCCTCTTCTGTCAGAAAACAGCAGTCATCAAAACCATGCTGCTGGTACCTTAATAAGGTCATACCCAAACTGTACCCAAATAACTCGGTACATTGAACTGACAGATTCAATTCCCCGGGGCACAGATCTGAGACCCGTTACACGTTTTACCAAACGTCCGGCCATGCACCCACCAGAGGTGGTCCAGGTACGTATGCAGCACAGCAAAGCCCTTCCCCTTCATTCCAGCCTCCAGCATCTCCGTGGTGGACATGGTGGCAACTGCAACTGCTACTGGAGCTCTGGGAACAGAAGGGAGGGTTAAGAGCAGGACAGCCCCAATACACCATGCTGCGTGGACACAGACAGACTGTGCCGTTGTGGAAGGCTGAACTTCTTTTAGGATGTCCTTGTTCTGGACAACCTGCATTGTTAAAGCATTGAGGTATTTTCTGTTTATCTTCTGGTATGTAAAGTATTCCAAGCAATCCTGAGGATCTGTGCAGCTGTGACAGTAAAGTGAAGGTTGGGCACTGACACATTCTTCACTTTATTAACCTCTAAGAAGCAGCTGCACTGCCAGAAAAGCAGTGTGTGCGTGTAGGGGGAGGAAGCAGCTTCAGCACTGCTCCCTCACTCTGAATTTCCCCACAGACAAAAAGACAACAGTGTGAAATACAATCTTTTGTTTCAAAAATTCCTCTGTTTCAAAACAAATCTACCAGCTGTGCCCCACAGGTCCAGAAGAATCAATTTGCAAAGCTGTCTGCCCAAGCTCAACCGTATCCTAGCCCAGAAACGGGAGGCTTTTTTCCACTGGGTTTGCCGTTGTTTAGATCCACAGAGTGCATCAAATGCACAAGAACAATTCTGCCTTTATTTTCTCAAAGCCCCCGGAGTCTTCCCGTAAAGAACAGAAACTAAACATGAAATTAAGCTAAGAAAAGATAGGAATGAAGGATCCTCCCTACCTGTTTCCCAAGAGGGTGACAGCACAGAGCGTGCCCCGCTCTACTTGAGGAAAGCCAGAAGATGGCACTACAACTCCTGGCAGCATCAGATCTGAAGAGAAGAATAAAGAGCATCCATTTCTCAATGAAAGGCTCAACCACTACTACCTCCTCCACCCCCATGCCTCCTGTTACTCAGCAAAAACACCAGCCTGGTAATAGCTGAGCACATGCCACATAAAACATTTTGCCAAGTAAGGCAGCATTTTTTCCTACCACCCTGTGGAGTAAGGGATCCAATTCACAAGGGTGCTGGGCACATCCCTAAAAGCTGCAGAAAGGAGAGCTAAACGTGCTCAACCCCTTGCCCCATCAGCCCTGAAGGGAGGACTGTTTTTAACAGAAAGGTACCAGCTCCCAGCCCAGAGAGCATCACACTTCATTAATGACATGGAAAGAGAAAGAAATGAGATTTACTCTTCGCTGTCCCACGGACAGGTTATCCCAGCAGCTCTCTCCCTGCAGAGAGAATTGCCTAGTATTTGTGGCTGCTGACTCGACCCTCCTGGATCTGACACACTCCCTGCACTCAGCTCTGAACTCTCCTCCGCATGAGGGAGCAGTGTGAACCATCTCCTCAGAACCAGGACACCCTGTTTGGTGCTTCCTTCTGCTTTCCGTACCTGGGATGAGCAGACTGGTGAGTAATGAACAGTTTTCCATGCTGCACATACAGCATCACATCATCACCAACTTACGTAAAGAGCATCTGCTCTCCCTCAGAGCTGCTGGAATTGTCGAGTGTTTGCAGTCTCACGGCCTGACCTGTGTTCCATGGTTTGGTTTTGAAGGCGTCTCACTTTTTTTTTTTCTTTCCCCTCAGCATCACAGATTTAACGTGTATGTTGAAGAAGCCAACAACGAATTTCCTCCTAATTCACTGTCACAACTACTTGCAGCAAATCTAGAATGAACTCAGCAATCTAGAATGAATTACAGCAAAGGCTCCACATCTCCGACGACAGAAATCGCCCAAAAACCTCCAGATGACAAGGTAAGCAGCACGGGCATATGCTGTAAGTAAGCAGGGCGGGCAGCAGGCACTGGAATGCACGGGCCAGCTATCACAAACAGCACTGCCTTGCTTCGCCTCTTCGGAGCCAAACACTCCCCGCATCTGCTCGCTCCCTCCATGTCTGCAGCACCACCCAGTCACACACCTTTCCTTCCCTCTTCTTCGGGAGATGTGGCTCTACCTCTCCTCTCTGCCTTTGTTGGCTATTGTCTCTTGTCTCTTCGGCCAGCTTCTTATCTTTGGATCCTACCCAGAGGTAGCCTGGTTGCCATGGGAGATGAATGACCTGCAGCCCCGCTCATCAATGTCCTTCCCTGACTAGCAAGACTGCAACCACCCCCCCCCCCCCCCCCCCACCCCCCCACCCCCCGGCACCCCACCCACCCCCTCACGCTGCCCCGC